>JBBPKK010000205.1:0-39595 GCA_038089215.1 Tylopilus vinaceipallidus
TCGGATGCGCTTCCACGCATTCTACAGAGCATGATAAATGGTTGATGTTGGAGAATGTTTTGAAGGTGTCAGTTGACAACGACGGGCTGATCGAATCGATCAGAGACTGCGATCGGGCGGAGCACGTACTCTGATGCACCTTGAGGGGGGCTTCGCTTGCTAACACCACAGCAAGCTCGAGCATGCCCGCGTCCAGGAGACGACGCCGAACCAAGACGGTCACCAAAGGCTCCACAAAATGCACTTTGAGTGTCTTTTGGTGCACAGCAACATCTCCTGGTCGAATCATTCAGCCATGAACGAATGAAAGACACATTTCTCTATCGCTCGGGGAGATTTTCTGCCGCCATGCTCGAGTCCTCCGAAGCCAGAGCATCGTTGGAAAGATGTGGAGCAATCCATTGCAAGGCCCAATCCACAATGCTCACCACAAGTTCATCACAGCCAGAAACCCTGACGAGATTGCATGCAGGAAAAAACTGTTTTGAACTGGGAACCTATGAAGGGGGACATCCTGTATGCGGTGTTGCGACATCGTCACAAGTCCGGCACTGTGAACACCTGAGAGCTCCAAAATTCTGTGAATACACTTGACCGTCTGGGTAGGGAGGACCTCGAGGTCGCTCATGCGAACAGAAGTGTTTCAAAAAACCATGGAGTACATCGTCGTTACCCCTGAAAGATCCCCTGCCTGTAAGTGTGGTGCATTCCAGAGAGGATGCAAACACGGTACCAAATGTATGGGTCCTCATTTGAGCCCATCGTTTGTGGTTCAGTCATATCGCACACACCTATAGAGAGGCTGAGTTCGAATACAACAGGGTAGCCATGGTGCTCCCCGTGGACTCCGTCTAAGAATCTCATTCGAGAAGCTGGGAAATGAAATCGAAAGAGAGCAAGCGCAGATCTTCCATGTGGGCGGTTGTCTTGGCTAATGAGAGCACGGCAGAAAGGGGTTCTCCTTCCTTGAACGCCGTCTGTCCACTAAATCCGGAGGCGAGCCGAAACATGAGTGTTGCCAAGAGAATATTCCCGAGCAGCTCAGAGGCAGGGATCACATCTTGCAATTTTTCAACTTCGATACTGTGATCGTAGAACCGGAGCTCCTAGGAATCCTGCCCTGAAAGACCCCCGGAATGTCCTCTAGGAATGTAAGAATTATCGTGTTTTGTCCGGAACCACCCCCCAAGATATCGACCGGCAGCAAGTCTTCGGCGCTCATAAACTCGATGACCCCAGCGCAGAGAATATCCTCTAACTATCCATGTCCCAATCGAACTAGTCATGCGAGTGCTCTCAGACGAAGCTGGATACTGACCAAGTCAACGCATGAAGGAAAACGAGGCGCCGGTGTCAAATGTTGAGAAAGGAGGCTTACAGATGGGAACTTGCTTGATGCGATCGAGAATAGTTACCAGCATCCTGTCACTAGGTTCCTCAACCACATAACGATTGTTGTCCTCTTGAAAGCAGCACAAACAACCTCTTGCAATCGGCAGCTCTCGTCTTATACCGAAACTAACGCTCGGGTAATATCCTTCTGGTGCTGACGCTGCGATCCAATCGATCGAGTACATCCAAGAGGTGGTAGTACCCAGGATCGTCGTGCTTCACCACAAGCATGACGAGGAGGCTCTGAACCAACGTGAACACTGCAAGCCCATCCGAAGGTGTCGTCATTCTCCCGCTCACTTTGGGGAGTACCTGCTCACAGACGTAAGAGAACGCGACGATGACCCGAAACTCCAATGTGTGTCGTCTTGTTGCCTTCTCAACTTCTTTTCGTTGGCGACTCTATTGGTCATCTTCTTCGTCTTTCCCTGGTGCGATCCCCACCGTCTTGAACACCCGCATTGCCCCGCCGACCTCCCAAGCATTTGGATAGCACGAGTGCGGCATAGTACTGTACGAGTGGGGAAGTAGCCTGTCACTCTTTTCGTAAACACTGCCTTCGTACCGATTGCAGGGAAGGGATTGCCCATGGTGATTGCAAAGGGCGAAGGGGCGAGATCGTAAAGCTCGTTGTTTCCCAATAACAGAAACGAGAATACGGGAACTGCTTGAGAGATGATCTGGCCTGCAAAGGAGATGTCTGTGATCCACCTGGATGAAAACCACGGTTCAAGCGTTAGCGCAGCGGCAGACCAATGCCTGACATGACGTTCAGTTGCCAAAGTAGCTCCTAGGGCAGAATGTACACACCCGACGACGGGCTCTGGTCATGCCACGGCGATCTTGAGCACCAGTTCCTGTTTCCGAGAATATTTATTTACCATAAGGGTCTGCAATACGTTCGCCAAGATTTTGTTGCCCGCACGCACACCCTTCTGTCGTGTGCTTACAATGTCTTCTTGATTATCAATGCCGTCCTTGTCGGCCTTGCAAGGGCATCACCCCCGATCTCTAAAGCAAAAGCCCTGCTCGTGGTGTGTGCATACAGCCAAGAGAAAGCGAATAACGATGTCGGCTGGAACTTGCTCTCCGCCAGGCCGTTCAGCTGCACCATGATCACATAGTTTCAAATGCTAGACATGTCCTCAGAATACGTCGATGCCACACAAATCATGTCGGACTCACACGCGAAACCGTCATCTTGCTGAGTAACACCGGTTTCGTCGTCCGGTTGATTTTTGGATTTGACCGGACGCCCTGAACCTTGTATCACCGTATAATGGTGAATTGATCATACGTCCCAACGGTAGGAGGAAGTATGTGCATACTGTCTCCAGGATGGAGCTCATGGAGAAATACATACATTAAGCTATGAAGAGTAGCGATAAGGACGTGCGAAAGGCGACACCAGGTTGGAACGCCAGTTGTGGTCCACTTCGCTCAACACGGTGCGTGCAGCACGTGTCTTTTCCGCCTGGATATTTGGACCCGTGATAGAGAAAACGAGTTGGATAAGAGTGTTCTTTAGATCCGCTGGTGCAGCCCAAAGAGACACGAGACTCACTGCAAAGATGCGCGAAACGTTCTGGATGGTGATCCCTTCTTCCTGTCTAGCAATTGCGAGATGTTGATCGTCGGGTGAGAACGCCATTCCACGTATGAAAGAAGGGAAATAGGTGCAGCCAAGCCAGGTGTATGTCGACGTGTCCCAAAAAGTGACGAGACGGGTGGAGGAGTATGCGAAGAATTCTCCATGCTTCGGCAAAGCAATGCACGAGAATCCGTCAGCCTTGGGGACCGGGCACTCTGAAACTGTTGACGCAGTGAATGCATCTATTTTCTTGACTGTGTCATCAGATACGACAAAGAGGTGACTGTTGAGCCAGGAGAGACCGGTGTTGAAGAACGGGATTACTGCTACCGGGATGTCCACGAGCAAGCGACCATCGTTACTGTCCCAGACGTGAACAGAATTCGGGGTAGCTGTCGCGATGCGATCGCCTTGTGGCGAGTATTTGGCTGCGACCACCAAACACTCGTGTTCGAGTGAAAGCACTGTTTTGCGAGTGGCGACATCGAGAACGGTGGCTGTGCGGTTAAGTGATGCAGCAACGAGTCGAGTCGAGTCGGGCGAGAAATCAACCCCGTTGATGTAGTCGCTCTCCTCGTGCTCGAGAATTTGTTCGTGTGTCACCGCATCCCACACAAACGCTCGTCCCTGCGATATCCCCGCTGCAATCTGTCTGCCATCCTTCGAGACAGCCAGACACCAGACACGCTCCGTTCTCATGCTCGCCACTTCTTTGCCATCTTCCACTTGCCACTTGCGAACCCCCTCACCGTCGCCACTCAGGAGATACTTACCATCGATCGTAAACGCCGTTGCGTATGTGTAATTGGGTGTGCTGATTTCATCTTGTCCTTGGGTCAGCACCATGCAGGCTCCCATTCGTCACTACGCACCAATCATCATGGATGTCCTTCTCGTCAGTGATAAAGCGTTCCCAGGAGGCGGGGAGAGTCAGTCAATGAAGTGGACGTGCGTTGACCGTGAATTCTTTCAGCCACGTTCCTGTATATACGTTGAGCACTCGCCTCGTGTCTCCAGTGCTTGACTACTGGTTCTGAGTCGCACGCCACTACCATGACAATCCCCACGATCACACACTTTTGCTTCACTCCCAACGAAACCAGCAGCCCATCCAGGCATCGAATGGTATGGCAGCCACCCGCGAATATAGGGCAAACGCCAACAATAGGACGCAACTCGGAGACTTTCAGCACTGTTCGCCCTCTCCAGTGGTAAACCTGTGCTTGCGAGTCCCGAGCACTCATCAGGTGAGGTGTTGCTTTCACCAGCAAGGACTGGTTTCAAGGTGGTAAGTCCGTCCTTCGAAGACTGCCGGAGGGAGATTATGACGGCCTACTCGGTTTTCACCCCAGAAAACGATCAGAACATCCTAGAGTGCGGATGAAAGGAGACCGGGAATCCTGCCAAGGCTCGATCCGATCTCTGATATACAGAAGGACGAAGGCGAGGAGAGATGGATGTCGCGTGGTAAACCAGACATGCGTTGGGTGACAGGGTTGTTGGAAGGGGTAGCATTGGTAGATGATCAACAAGTAAACTTAAACAGTTCGTCGGTAATCGAGACTGGGTTGGATGAAGGCGTTTCGGACACACGCGATCATCCCACATTATGATGAATGGAAGTCAAACTTGCATCGACTTAGGTTCATTGGGGTATACACGACTCGCTCGATCGCATAGCCCTACGTAGTGACCAGCACTCGATCATCACACAACAGTGCTGATGGCACACGCCCGCCATAGGAACTCCGAGCAGTGACTCGCGGCACTTGACGGAGGTTGATCCCAGGTTCGGGGTCCTCGAGCTCGACGGCGCGTACCAAGACGTTGCGAGGCGCATGAGCGGGCGTGTCCGGAACGAGACCGAAACGCAGGACGACCACCGCGGTTTGCTGCAGGGCCGCCATCTCCTTGTCCGTCAAGACGTGTATCAGCTTGGACGCCGAGAAAATATATATAAGATCGGCCGCACCTTGGCGCCGCAAGAGGGCGCACAGACATCCACACACGGTCGAGGCCCATTGATCCCCCGTAGCAGGGCTTAGCTAGTACATGTCGGCCACCACGAGAACCTTCTCAAGGAGGCACAGCCATGCCATCATTTCCCTGCCGGGCGCGTCCCCGATCCGCATTTCGACGACAGGGATGCTTGCGCATTACGAGTCAGGTTTGCTAGCATCTGCCTCGCCATCAGTCTTGGGTTTCTCCACCGGAACAAAACGACGGACTTTCAGTTGCCTGCGCGCACGCAGCGTCATGTTTCCACGTATGGCTCGCTTGTCAGTCATCTGTCCTCATTATGCCATCCCCTAACGGTAACGTCCACCTGCGATCCTTTTTCCAGTCATCCGAGACAGCATCGGGACATCAGTATATCGTCGTTCAGCCCCGGCAGATCCTTACCTGTAAGTGCAATGCGTTCCGGATTGAAGATCGCAAGCACGGGACCAAACGTATGGGTACTCGATCGGATCCATCGTTTGCCGTCCCGCCGCATCGCATGCGCCTGTCGGGAAGCCAAGTTGGAACACAGCAGGACAGCCATGCTGCTCCCCGTGGACTCCGTCCAAGAATCCCGCTCAAGAAGCTGGGAAATGAAATCGAAAGGGAGCGAGCACAGATCTTCCGTGTGGGCGGTCGTTTGAGCGCGTGAGAGCACGGCGAAAAGGGGTTCTCCTTCCTCGGACGTAATCTGTCCGTCAAGTCCGGAGGCGAGTCGAGACACGGACGCTGCCGAGAGCATGTCCTGGAGCAGCGTAGAGGCAGGGAAACCAGCCTGCAATTTTATCAACTTCGATACTAGGGTCGCAGAACCGAAGTCCCCGGGCGCTCTTTCTTGAAGAGTGCCGAGAATATCGTCCGGAAACGAAAGAGATTTGTCCGAAACCACCGTCCATGAGATTGACCGTGGCCAAACCGTGACCAACAAGTATTCAGTGCTCATGGACTTGACCCAAGGGCGTAAGCTTTGCGCTTCAAACCCTGCCGTCAGATTCCTTTCCGGGAACAACATCATGGAATATCACCCACTCCATCGTATTGGCCCAATTCAAGCAACTTTGGCAGCATTTGCGCAGTGAGAACCAATAGATGACAACAGTATCCTATCTCGGTTATCCATGAGACCGAATGATATGGAAACAAACTTCCAGAGTGCTGTGAAGAAGCTTAAATAAAACTAATCAATCAGGGAAAAACCATACTACCATGAACCCGGACCGCGAGATTTTGTGAGAGGCACAAGTCCTGGACAACATCACACCCCATAACGTTCCTCCAGCCTCTGCTTGTCCTTCTGGTTCAATACTCTCTCGCTCTCGCCAGCGGACGCCGCGCGCGCATCTCCTCGAGCTACCGTAGAGCATATCGAAGGTACATCCAGACCAACGTGCTGTCGATCTGGGGCTTGATAGGCAGGAGTGTCAATCAACGTGCCACGGGAAGAACAACAAATCACTCACCGATTCCGCAAATTGTTGGAATTCAATGGACGCGAGCTCGATTAGCTGATGGACCCCAGAGGCGAGGCGAGCAATGTCGGCCAAAGGGGGTTTGACGTCGACTAAACGGAGCTAATCAAGCAACTCCGTCGTGCTAGTCGTACGAGCACTCTCAAACGGCGCTAGACGCCGACCAAGTCAACGCGTGAAGCAGGACAACAGACGGTGTCGAACGTCGAGAAGGGTGACTCACAGACGGGAACTTACTCGATGCGATCGAGATAAGTCGCGGTCGCCCTATCATTTGATACATCTGCCGCATGATGATGGCCGTCATCCTAAAGGTGGTACAGACAAGCTCTCGCGATGGACAGCCACCGCCTCATCCCGAAGTAAATGCTTGGGAATAGCTCTTCGGCGCCGGCGTTGTGGTCTAGCTGATCGAATACAGCTAGAGGGGAAGGTACCCAGGGTTATACTGCTTCATCGTAAGCACCACCAGGAGCCGCAGAGCGAACACGAACACTGCAAGCGCATGTAATGGCGTTATCAGTCTCCCGCTCAATTTGGCAAATACTTGTTTGAGGACGGTCATGACCAAGAGGCTCACAAACGACTCTCCTCGGTGGACATCGACGGCGAAAGGGCAGGTATGGCTTCTGTGTAACGTACGGAGTCTTGAGACATCGCTGAGTGCAGCCGTCCACGAAAGACACGACGGCGTCAACGTCATCCGTGAGGGGGGCACCGTCGGGCGCCCCCGTGCCGCATCTGCGTATAAAGTGAGAGGGGAAGGAAGTCAGCAAAATCTCCACTTCATTCGGATCCCCGTGGAACAATATGCTCATACTGCAGAAGTTCTTGCGGCATCGTACGACGCACATGGATGGGACTGTTGCAAATCGAAAACGTGTGCGATCCGGAAGAGGCTGGAGACTTCGACGCCCGATTTAGACGACAACACGATGGTTCGGTAACCTTGCTAGCCCGGGAAAACTGGTCGCTTCCGCTCAGCATACGAAGAACGTGCAGATGCTTCATGCCTCGCAGACACACAGATGCTTCTTTTTGTTCGCCTTCTTGTTCGATCAGGTGAACTTCATGCCCTTCACGCCCACAGGAGAGCGAAGCCAGAGATCCCTCGACCAAATCAACTTTCTGGCCTCCAACCCGGCTTCGCTGATAGCGTCCAGCAAGCATTCCAAAGAAGCCTCTGACCCGAAACACCGGTACGCGACATCTTGTTTCCTTTTCAACTTCGTTGGCGACTGCATTCGCCTTCTCCTTCGTCTTCCTGTACTCTACCACCTTGAACACCCGCATTACCTCGACAAGCTTTGGCGCATCTCGGACCTATATAGAGCAACAGGCCTAAAAAGGCACAGTTGCGCGAAGCACACCTTTCATCGATTCTCACTACCTCCTTCACCGATACCGCATCGTCGACGAGCAGGTGGCCCACGATGATCGGTGTGCATTGACTCTCTGGTGCTGTACGGAGCGGACGCTGATAACGAAATAAGAAGTCAAAACGTGTAGCGATAAAACCATACGGGCAGTGACATTCTCAGCAGACGGGACGTATCTCGTGAGCGGCGCTGATGATGGAGTTCAAATGTGGCGAGCAGACGATGGCAAACAAATGGCAAAAACTTTGCAAACAGATCAAGGGTCCGGTGTCCAGTGTCTTGCCCTCTCGAAAGATGATAGGTGGATCGCAGCGGGGACACGTCTGCATTGGGTGGTAGTGTGGGATGCGTCGACAAGCGAGAAAATCCTTGAGGACGATCAGGACAGCTACGTCAACGCGGTCGATTTCTCACCCGACTCGGCTCGCCTTGTCGCTGCCTCCGACAACGGCACCGCCACTGTCATCCAAGTTGCAACTCGCAAGCGAGTGCTTTCACTCGTGATCAGTCACGGCAAATATGTACTCGCAGCAAAATACTCGCCCCAAGGCGATCGAATTGCGACTGCCACGTTCGAATCTGTTCTGGTCTGGGACAGCCACGACGGTCGCTTGCTTGTGAACATTCCGCTCAGGATAGCTCCGTATTACAACACTGGTCTCGTCTGGTCTAACAACCACCTCTTCGTCGTATCTGACGATACAGTCAAGAAAATAGATTCATTCACTGGCTCAACCGTCTCAGAGTGCCCGGTACCTGATAGCAACGGACACTCCTGTATTGCCTTGCCGCAGCATGGAAATTTTCTTGCATACTCTTCTAGCCGCATCGTCGTCTTCCCAGACATGTCAACTTATACCTGGCTCGGTTTTACTCACACTAGTTTTGACATACGTTCCATCAAATTATCGTCAGACAATCAACGGCTGGTAATTGGTGGAGATGGGGGCAACATCATTATCAAGAGCATACCCCGCATCTTCGCAGTGAGTATCGCATCTTGTCACATCACGCTAGCGCACCTGAACAGTTTTCTCCTTTGATTTTCGTTTCGGCATCGCTTTGGTACCCAAATATCCAGGACGAAAAGAAACGCCTTGCTCTCAAGGCGCTGAGTGAGGTGGGCCATGATTGGTGGTGTCGGGTCTTGCATCCAAGGAACCCCTTTGCACGTCCTTATCGATACTCTCCGTAGTTCGATCCTGTCATTCTCCTATGAACTCAGACGTGGTCAATGCATGTAGTGCAATCCCTGGATTCGCGGATGTGCCAACGCAAGCGAAGCTTCAGATGTTCCTCTATCCCTATACACAGATGCACCAGGCGTGATCGTGTTCTGTACCTGCCCACCAGCGCAGTACTGGTACAGGTGCTCATGCCCTCAACCACCGTGCGCGCAGGAATTCTATTAGCGCTCGCCTACGGACCACCTTGGATCATTCCCTCAGGTTCTCATCTGAAGTAAAGAAGCGTCTGGAACCTTCGTCCCGGCCCAACCACTGCATCTCTGAATGAAAGCCACCATTTGGAAACTATAACATGACGGTACTAAGACTTGCTGTGACTGACGATACTGCTTGTGTCCCTTAGTTGATTATACATTCACGGTGGGAAGGAGGACTATGGGCATGCTGTCCCCAGGACTGAGTTCGTGGATTCGACTACGAGGGGTACCGATAAGGACGTGCAAAGGGCGAGATCAGGTTGGAACGCCAGTCGTGGCCCACTTCACTCCATATCTTGCGTGCAGCGCGTCTCCTTTCCTCCTGGATGTTTGAATGCAGGACAGGGAAAACGAATTGGGCGGGAAGGTTGTTGAGACGCGCGGGTACGATCCGAAGGGACACGAGACTCACTGCAAAGATGCGAGATACGTTCTGGAGGGTGATCCCCCCTCCATCTCTAGCGATTGCCAGATGTTGACCGTCAGGCGAGAGCGCGATTGAATGTATGTCAGAAGGGTGATAAGTGAAGCCAAGCCAGGTGTACGTCGACGTGTCTAGAAAGATGATGAGACGGTCTGAGGAGTAGGCGATGAATTTTCCATGCTTCGGCAAAGCAATACACGAGAATAATTTGACCCTGGGGACTGTCCACTCCGAGACGGTTGACCCAGTGAGTGCGTGGATTTGCTTGACTGTGTCTTCAAATAACACAAAGAGGTGACTGTCGAGCCAGGAGAGACCGGCGTTGAAGTACGGGATTACTGCTACTGGTATGTCCATAAGCAAGCGACCATCGTTGGTGTCCCAGATTCGAACAAGAAGAAGATCCGCTGTCGCGATTCGATCGCCTTGTGGCGAGTACTTTGCTACTCTCACCCAATCCTTGTGATCGAGCGACAGCACTGCGCTGCGAGTGGCAACGTCGAGGACAGTGGCCGTGTGATCACGTGATGCAGCGACGAGCCGAGTCGAGTCGGGTGAGAAGTCGACTCCGAAGATGTCGGAGTTGTCCCCATGCTCGAGCACTTGCTCGTGTGTCGCTGCATCCCACACCAGCACCCCGCTGCCCAATGTCCCCGCTGCTAGCCATCTGCCATCCTTCGAGACAGCCAGACACCAGACAAGCCCCGCTCCCATGCTTGCCACTTCTGTGCCGTCTTCCACCCGCCAGACGCGCACCGCCTCATTGTCGCCGCTCACAAGATGCTTGCCATCGATTGTAAATGCCACCGCAAATATGACATTGTGGGCACCGAACTCTTCTTACCCTCTGATTAGCATCATGCAGGTTCCAGTTCGTTGCTACACACCAATCATCGTAGACGACCGATTCATCGATGGCACACTACAGCAGAGGTGGTGAAAGTGAATCAATGAGGTGGAAATGCGTTATTCGTGCGTGCTTTCACCCACGTTCCTACATATAGGCTGAGCACCTGCCTCGCACCTCCAGCGCTTGATCGCTGTTCCTGAATCACACACCACGGCCTCCGCGACAGACCACCTTCGCTGTCGCAAACGTTTGCTTCATTGCCGACGCAACCAAAAGCCCACTCAAGAATCGATTGGTACGATAGCGGCCTGCGAATATGCAGCAAACGCAAATAGTCAGTGCGACGCAGAGAAGAGCCACTCGCCCGCTCCAACGAGATCCCCGAGCACCGATCTGTATGAATCAGGCAACCTGTCACTTTCAACACCAGAGCCTGGACTCAGCGTGATCGGTAGGTCCTTCTTTGAAAACTGACGGGTGGGGATCATGACGATGAACCCAGCTTTTTCACCCCAGATATCCATCCGAAAGCACCCTAGAGTGCGAGTACGAGGCCGGGAATCCCGCCATGGCTCGCGAGGGACAAGGATCCGAACGACTCCGAGAATGAGCAATTCACAGTTCGGGCCTAGAGACGAAGAAAAAGGCAGTCGCTCCTCCTCACTGGAAGGGGACCGAGGGCCACTGTCACCTGTCCCAGGCAATAGTCCGAGTCTGTCCCACGACAGGCCAAGGCTACGAAGAGGCACGAGGGGGACAACTTGGACAATGCGCTTGCAGAGCTCTTGGTCAGGTGTGTTGTATCGATTTTGATCTCTCCCCAATTCTCTCACGCAGCCCTCCAGGTATCCTAATATTCCTATCTACAGAGTTACAGCTGTCGAAACATTCTGCCCTCTTTTCTGTCTTTCTCTCATGTGGATGACGAGTCCGAAGAAAGCGCGGTCTTCTGTGCTAAAGCAGTGTCAGCTAGCCTGGCTGCATGACTTTCACTTTTTCCAAGAAAAAAAGACGACGCGTACCACAACCGCTGCCAGTCTCGCTAACACAACCATCCTAGGGCACCGTAAGGCAGCGGGAGGACCTGTCTTCCCCACCACTCAAGTACTCACGGATGAACAGGGGCAGGAAGAAAAAAGGACTGGCAAGTCGTGGTCATGATAATGTTCGTACATGCTGCCATGACTAGCGGTAGGCGCATATATACATTGTCGAGCCCGGAGACACTATGGCGGGATTTCAGGGAATGCCTTGATCTGTTGGCATGTTACTTCAACTTGCCCACGTTGGAGAGAGGCAGGGGGAGACCCCCGCCGACGGAGAGAACCGCTGGGACGAAGGGCGTACTGTACTGACTGCGCCCGGCTCCTCCCGGGGCCTCTGGCCTGCTTTGCCACGATGTTTATTATGCAGTTCAATCTTGGGACTGCCCGACGTGCACACGCTTCAGGATCCTTCTGTCTCTGTGACGTCCTAAACATGAGTAGTGTGCTCTACCCGAGTTTGTGCGCCTAAGCCACCAGGCGCACGCAGGTGTTCCTCACAATGTCAGTGTTCGGATCCAAGCACTCGCGGACAATCATCCCTCCTAGTCCTGCTGTGAAGTCCTTGACGAAAACATTGCCAGCGAAGACAGTGTTGATGCTAAAGGTGCGTGGTCAGACGGTGGCTGCTGCTCTTGGTGTTTCAAACCCAATCGCCGCAATTCACTCGTCGTCGTCAAGCTTCTTCGTCCTTCCGACCTTGAGGGTGGCGGGCTTTCTAGTCAAAGTGTTGAAGATACCCCATCCAGTGCACCCAACTTTGGACATGAAACAGTTGATACACCCATTTACTTACTGTATGAGGTCAAGCCGCTTTACAAAGAGTCAGGCCGGAATCACTCGTGACGAAGTTACAGCATGACCATCATCCGCTTGTCCGTGTCATCCTAGCCACCGCCTTGATCTCTGACCCCCCAAGGGTCCAGCGACCCGACAAAACCGCACGAATGCAAAAGACGTTGCAGTACATACACTCGTGAATCCGAAACACGGTCGTGGGGACTACTTGATCGGTTTTGTTTACTGATGCCGCCACTAGCTTTTTTTTTAACGAGTCAGGGCTGTACATCTGTCATTTCGTCCTGGACTCAAACTAGTAGATGGAATGCGATGCCTCGCACCTGCTCCAATCTCGGAGAAGCAAGGGTTTCCTCATCTCGTACGAGCGCAGCTGCAGTTACGAATCTGTATTCGACCCTTCATTCCTGAGACGTTTTGCTCACCCATCCAATTGCACCTCTTGAAAGGCCTACGAAAGGCGCTAGATGGTAACGTCATACAATATCGTACGATTATCATAAGCATCTTTAGAGACGCAAGCGCGACGCGCCTGGTGGCCCTTTGTCATCACGACCCTAACTATGCAGCCCCTGGCACGACTCGTTTAACGCATGCTCGGTCCTTGGCCCTCTATTCAGTCAGCGGCACGCTAAGTGAGTGTTTACCGTAAGTCTTCTATTAAAAAGACACTTCCATTTTCCGACCCGGTCCAGCTTCCTGACAAGCACTCGCTCCCTGACGCGTTATCTGGATCGAGGTCCCGTGCGGTTCGGGGCATGTAACGTGTTCTGGTTAGCCTGGAGGCGAGAATGGAGACCCCAATCGCACGATGACGGTCATGACAGACACTGCGTTGCTTGCTCATCGACTGGTCTTACAGCGACCGACGCCATGCTCCCGGAGCGACGCGGAAGCGTCGCAGGCACGCGATGCCCTCGCACGTGAAGATACATTAAACCATATTTGCAAAGGCGCCCGCCCGCAGTGCCCGACCATCGGGAGGTGGTTTACACAGTCACTGCCACCAAGCATTGAGTTGCGTCCGAGCGTCGTGCGCCATGATCAGGGCGATCCTGAATGTGGCGCTCCGCACCATGCGCACATAAACGGGCCTGTCACGTACAGTATATTTTGCCTCCGCCCCAGTGGCAGCGACCCCGGTTGGCCGCATCACCCCGAATTTGAGTTCACGCAATGGAAAAATGGGGCGCGACGTCCGGCAACTCCCGCGAGGCGGGTTGTCTGACCTGGGACGCCTGATAAGGTTGCCCACTGGGTGCCCGTGCAAAATTGCCACCGACGCATGCCGCTGAAACTTGTTGGCGGCGCAGCCCCTTGCCTTGCCTTGCCTTGGTGTGGCGCCCGCATCATGGCATCAGAGCCCGCCTGCCCGGCGTTGGGCCCGTGTGGAAAAACGGTCCATCCGCCGCACACAGACGTCACAGCAGACGTCCCCTCTGGCTCCACTGCCATGAGGCCCGCCTGGTCAGCCACCGTACTACCCGCGCACGGAGAGGAACACGACAGAACAGGTCGCGGCGGAGCGGTGGGTGGCTGTAGGAACCCCCGTTTCCATATACTGCGCTAGCCGGTCCCGTCCCCCCCCGGTCGTGGCTCTGGTGTGCAGGTTCACAAGTCGCCAGCGAATAACGTTACATGCCGTCAAAGTGACGTGCGATCTTGTACGGCTGTGTGACGGTAAGGCCATGCATGATCGGGCACCGTTGGGTCTTTCATGAAGTTTTTTCACGATCCGGCTCAACGCGGTTCCGGCGCGTGCTCATTGGACCGGAGGGCCCGTGTACGACACTTTGTCTACGGATACGTTCCTCACGCAACGCAGTTAGCAATCTCTGAACGTGATCAAAGGGTTGGGCAAACGATGAAAGCAACAATATTTGTAATTTAGTCTTCCTGGGTCTATCGGGTGTCTGCTCTTTTCCCCCTGACTGTCATTTCTTGTTTTGGTAAAAGTATTTTACATCATAAAATTTTGATAACCTTTGGGCCGCCCCGAAAGGTTGCGAACCGCGTTGTGTTATTAGGTCGGCACCTCAATACTGTCAGTAGCATAGGTACCTTTGCAGTCTTAACCGAGTACAATGTCAACGGTACCTGTCCTGAATGTGCGCAAAAATGGCAGAATTATTCTAGTTGCGACCGACTCCGGCTCCAGCCACGGAAAAAAAAAAGAAAAGAAAAGATGATATGCTACAAGCGACCAAAAAGAAGGGGGAACGCAAAAAAGACGCAGAAAAAAAGGAGCGATCGAAACCTGGCACATCGAGTCGCCACCTTCTAAGTTCTTTTTTTTTACTTTTTTTTTCCGGCCTCCCTTGCTTCATTTACTGCCACGCGAGCTCATGCCATTTGAGGACTTTTGATTTCGCTCGACGCGGAGTACTGCTTGACCAGCGCGTCAGTCGAACCTACCGTGCGCTGATCTACGCAGTACTCACCTCGTCTCGAACGAGCTCTTGCGTCGTGTCAATCTTGATCGAGATATTGTTTGGCACACGCTGTTGAGAACGTGAGACTACGCGCCAACTGCCTTCCGAGAGACCTACACTTGAGGTCGTCGCGATCATACTTTGGTTGGTCTTGTGTTGTACACCTTGAAGGGAGAGCGACATATCATCGCTGCCCGAGTCGCCCCTGATGGCTTTGCGTGCGTTGAGTGTCGCCAAAAGGGAGTTGCAGTACACTTCGAAGCAACACGTCAGGAAAGAGGAATTCAATCCATCACAGAACTTACACCGGCCAAGGCAAAAGTAGAATGCGATATAAATGAACGTGCTAGGCCACGCAGCAATCTGGTATGAGATGGTTAAAGGACGATCGAGGCGCCCTACGCGATGGCACTGACCGATATTAGCGAAGCAACGGCGCAAATACTAAACTCGTTGTCAGCGAAATTTCCCTTTATCGATGTTAAAACTCACCTTGTCAAAAGTCCAGTGTTAATACTGAAGATGATCTAGATGGTGTTGTTGGTTCTTCGGCGAGGATAAATTGGCCTATATACACTCACCAGCTTGTTAATCATCGTGTCAGATCTGACAGTGTTCAGCAAGGACTTTGTAGGTAGATAACAATAAGTACCTCCGGAAGCCGGTTCGCGATCTTTGCAGCATAGAACACAAGAATATGGCAATGAGAACGTCACCAGCCGCAGCAACCGCATTGACAGACATCGAGATCGCCTGCATGTGTCATCAACACGCTATTCATATAGTTATGTTTACACATTACCTTGAGTGTGTTGAGTTGTACAAACGTTTGGAAGCGCATGCTAGAGTTGTATTAGCGAAACATTCATGAGACGAATGATCGAATAAAACATACGCTTGGATCGCATAGACTATTCGGCGGTGTCAGGGTCAATCGGTTTCATGAACGGGGATGTTTAGGACCCACCAAGAATCAACACTGTCGGCGGGTTGAGTATGGGACAGGTGATATTGAGGACCATATCTCACCGAATTCACCAACGACCAACATCATCTGAGGGAAAACAAGGTAAGGGATCAAACCAGGTTCACCAAGCCACGGGACTTACCACCGAGCCCGTGGCAAGCAAACTCTTGTTACTGACTAGAACAGCCACTCAGAGTGGAGTCAAGCACACGAAGAGCGAAAACATACGCCTATAAACGCGCATCGCCAGGAAGGACTGGACGAAAAGAGCAGTGAATCCCTAGTGCATGCGATGAGCAATGGAAGAATAGCGAGGGCGAACGAGCACCATACGTTGAAGAAGACCTCGACCTGTAATCGATAAATGGGTGAATGGCAGCCAGTAAAGGAAGAAAATGACTGACAACCAAACTCCTGGTATGGAATGAGCACATGGCTTCTCTGTTAAGGGAACCCACTTACCAGACAATCCCTCCAAGCGCTTCGAGCGACCCGAAATCAGTAACGAGATATGTGTACGCTAGAGATGGATGAACACGCATATATGGACGGTGGACGATGTTACTCGCCAGCGTGCGTGATCAAGGCTTGATGACAACTGTCCGACAGGAAGACAACAGCGACCTGCCACGCAAGGTTGGAGCCGGAAGCGACAACAATCGTGAGTTACCGACCAGAAGCTTAATGTGCCACGGGTCCGAAGGATAACGTCCATAGTAGTACCAGGTTTGAATGCAAGTGACTGGCGTTTCCTGGTTCACAAGTGCGGATGAAAACCTTTTGACGTGACGCACCTCCATATAGGCTGAGAGTGCATAATTGAGTATGATCAGCAGCTTCACGTAGACAGTTTGTCATATGCTCACGTCGCTGACACGACCACGCCGATCAAGAAAGCACCGAAACTAGCATAGATGATCAACGTCGGGATAGGGGGAATTTGAAGGGCGAAGACACATACGTGTTATCCAAGGCGGCCATTGGAATAGAACAAACAAGGAGTGAGGAGGGGGGCGGGGGAGCACTGGCGCCATATACGCGACTCCGGTCCTTTTCAAGGAGAAAGATTCATTACGGTCACGGAATGAGATCGTGGGCAACTTTGTGGTAACCATGCTTCCGTCAGTGCCAAAGCTTTCAACCGCCGCTTCCACGAGGCACCTTCCCAGACCCCATTAGTAAACCGACTTCTCATCCGGTCCTCAGCGGACGGTTCCATAATAGGCTTACCTTCAACATCGATGGTGTCTCATCAACCTCAACCCTGGCTGTGTCAGGCCTTTCCTGGTAGATAGTGCTGGTGACCCTGCGGCACTCTTTGTTGCGCGCTCATCACAATGTCTCCCTCGTAAACACCCTGAAAGTTGCTCAGATACATACGTATTGTCAACGTGATGGATCCATCGCTGTTGCGGGTCGGTGAGGTGGTTCGGAGCAACGCCGCGGGAAGGAAGCGACCATATGGCGCCGGTCCCGATATTACTTGTGACCGCCCCGTCGCCGGGAATTGCCGTTCTGCTCGGCCCTCGACTTCGCTTGCAATTCTGTGCAATGAATTCTACCCCGAGCGATCACATTAGACCAAATGCTGCTACCCGAAGCAAATGTGCATACAAGTCAATATTAGGTCCCCTGAAAATTTCAGCTGTGCGAGTGCGTATCTGGGCCGCTGGTCCGAATTGGGCCCAACTGGGCGGCGTGGCGCATGCAACTCTTTTACGCTCCGAAGCCTGCAGCTCTCCTGCACGATCTGGAGAATCCATTCGTGAAAAGCGGCCCTCTCACCACGAGGACGAAGCTGGCGGTGGTTCGTGTATGCATCTTCGCTGATTGGTCCCGAAATGCCCAGTGCTGCAGTGCATGACGCAGTGAAACTTGGACAGAGAACCGTAGAATCCAAGAGTGACGATAGATAATCAAAGAACGGCGAGGAGTTCAATGAAGTGTTTGAGGGGCACAGTGCCTCGCGTCTTGAATACACCATGATTATCGGCGAGTCGAGAAGCTCCGCGCGATGTGAGCGCGGGAAGCGATGGGGCCGACCACATCGGGAACATGAACTTGGGGTATGATAACGCAGACCTGGGGCAGACAGTAAAATTCTGAACTCCCTCACTTCCGCTCCGAACTGCACTTGTCCATAGTGCCAGGATGCGTTTCCACACATTTCAGAAGCACCACGAAGTTGAGCGAACGCCTTTGGACGTCAACCAGTTAGTACAACGTGACAGGTGCGTCCACTGCCAACGTAGTGCTCCGACTCTCTAATAAGCAAGCACTCCTATAGAATTCGTGCGTTGAAATCATCCTCACTGAATGGACCTTATCGCCGTGTGCCAATCAATCATCGTTCGACCAATACTCCGAGTGTCCCGCGGAGTTGCTACCAGTAACATAAGGCCACAGTTGGTACTCACATGCTCGACATTCTCTTTCTCAGGACTAGAAGGGCATCCTCATCACCCTTCGGGGTAAATGAAGCACAATATGAGATCATCGTGCCATGTAGCGGGACACTGTTGACAGTATTTGATCGATCGACGTGGCCATGTTGATATATTAATGAAATTTTCAGATATGGTGCTGTCGAGGACTGTTATTTAAATGGTCATTCCGCAATCGTTACAGCGAATTTCGGAGCAAGGCGTAGCATGCCTGTGCACCGACGGTTGGTCATCTCTTCAAATCTCACAAGTTACCGCACCAGTCGAGGGCCATCAAGTACGACTTCATTCCGACCGTGAACATGATCTTGTGCGATGACGACGATATGTTTCCCTGCCGTGTATTGAGAACGATTAAAGCGTGTTTAGTTCCTTGCCTGAGAGCATTGGAGTAAATGCTCGGTTTCAACGTGCTGTTTCCATTGATCAGGGTCAACACCGTCCACGTCCAGCTCCAATCGTAGGTCGCTCCCGTTCACAGAGCATGTATCTACACAAAATGATCGGATACCCTGTGAACAAAAAAAGAAACTTGCAAAAAGATTCATCCTTTGGGGTATCAACTACCACTAGATCAAGTCTGTCGCAGGGCTGCGGGACCACATTTTCATGATAGGCTAGGAGGTGGTTCGTTGAAAATCGAAAGCTGGGAATTACTGAAACTTCGCTGGGGATCCAGCATGGAAACTCACACCGCTCTTTCATTCCCGTTCCTGCTGATTGTTCAAATGCCGAGGTGTAGGTTGATCTTCGCTTTGGTGGCAGTTTCTGACGGAGTCGGTGTAGTTCGGGAATGCTAGCGGGTTAACTCTGGGGGGTAAGAGTCTTGAGTACTGTCATCATCAAGGTGGAAAAAAGCTGTGCGAAAAATTGCCGTTCGATTCATTACCCGCCGGGTGCAATGACCTCCCACGTGATACGGATCTTTGCTTTGTCAATGTCATGCATCGAATGAAACATCCACACATCTGATGTTGCCGCGTTGATTGCTTGCTACTGTGCTCCAAAGCGATGGGGTGTCGGCAGCTGGGGCTGCCGTCAACGGAGAACCGCGCGCTCCAAGACGCAGGCTCGGGTCCCGCTCCGCCATCGGCTTCACCGTTTAGGCTGCTCTCCTAAGGGCCTGCCGCATGGTAGCAGCCCGTACTGGTGCGTTTCTTACTGGTTGCACGACTGCTTCAATAAGCAACAGAAGCGTTGGAGAGCGGCAGGGGGAGATCCCGCCGAACACCTGGAGAGAACCGCAGTGGAGTAGACTCCGGCTATGAACAGGGACTATGCACTGTATTGACACCGCCCGGCTCCTCCCGAGGCCCCTGACTTGCACTACCACAGCGCCTCATACATCTACGAAGCACACTCACACATTCAATGGTACTTTTGTTTGTTCGTCCAATGCGAGTTTGTCCTTATTGTATGAACAGAGTTTGCACCCGTATGGCGGGACAGTGTGCGACCCTGTTCGGCGTCCGCAACACCCGTAGACCATTGATGGTGAGAGCCCGAGCTCGATGCCAGTGGTAACCATGCAACAAATAAACGATGCTTCCTTGCGATGGTGGAGTGGGTTTCTACCTCGAGCCGTTGCTGCGCATTGACAACTGACTTCAAACGCTATGTCATCTACAGGGCAACGCTCACACCAGCTTTGCAATTGCTGAATCAGTTGGGAGTGGAAGACTCTAATTTGGGCCCACCGCTTGTCACCCGCCGTACCCCGCCAACAAGCTTTATCACTATCGTCTAATCAACGTGCGGGGCGTCTTATCCCCGCCTTCCAAACTACGACGCTAGTAACTTGTGATCTTTGTTTTCTCACATGTAGTGATGGCTCTGAGAACGCATTACAGCATCGTCCAACAGGTGACCTTCAAAAGCTTGACATTCTGTGGACTGGCGGGTGTGTATCTGTGGACTGTCCCTCGCGCCATTGCGCCATTGTTAAGCTCATCCGGCTCTACGCCTGACGCCTTGCCTTTTCGAGCGGTGCGCTAGGTTGGCGATTCGACGGTCTGGAGACCTCGTCGTTCTCACAAGTCTGAAAATGGATAACTCAAGGTACTGCAAGTGATTCATATCAGCGGGTGCACCGCATCCGCGCGATTCCGGTGGGGCGATGGGCAGACGGCACAGCTTTCCGGGCGTTGGAAAGCGATCAGTTGATGGCGCGTTCCGGAATGATGGAGAACGTGGCCACCCATAAATAGGCGCACCATGGTTGTCTCAAGAATGCACGGTGGAGTGTCGGTGAGCTGACGGGATGACAATGATCCAGGTCGCCAAAAGCGAGCAGCCTGGGGCCACCTCCACCACCACAGAACATCATGCGCGGTCCGACAAGACGGCTGAGGTGTTGCGGATTCAATCAGCGTGGCAAGTTTGGATGAGGATGCCGCCGTTGTCTGGCTACTGGAGAGCGGCCTGGAGGTTCTTGGCGGTGTCCATGTTTGGTATGGGCATCTCTCTCTAAAGACCACATTCCCGCCGCTACCCACACTTCAAGCCAAGCGCAGAACCGCTAGTCATCCGATCACGCCCAGTAAGTTCCAGTGCATTTTCCCAGGGATCGTTTCGTTAAACGGCGTGATGCGGTTAACACTGGCGTTCTCTCACGCGGGCAATGGCGGTGTCGTTCGACCGAACGCCAGACTTCATGTGGACAGATGACCCACACGCCACCTCTACGAATACGAGAAAAAATTCGATTCACTATTGAGAACGAATTTGATCGTTTGTGTCTGGAAGCCAATCGGTGCGTTGCTACTAACAAACCGGGTGTTCGAGCGCGCAAGTTCAGTTCCCAACATTCGTCAAGACGTGCCAAGGACATTCTGGGGTATACGGGGTTGTACAACCTGTGTTTATCTGAATATGAACATGGGCGTTGCAACCTCTTGACGTTCATCGACCATGATTGTATGGTTGTTATTCACAACCCTATGTTTGCAGAATCCTACACACCAATTCAAGCTGGAAGATTGGCGGGGGAACAATTCACGTTTATTCCCCCATTCTACGCGTGGTCGGGTCGTTCCACCAGTCAGACGACGCCAACGGTGCGCATGTTGAAGGAGACCACTCACGAGTTTGTTGTCGGCACAGCAGACAGGCTGCTCGGAGCACTCAACACTCGATCCACCGCCCAAGGGATCACAGTTGAGGCCAATCAGTGACCCTGGATCAATCATAGTGAGGGGGATACCGTTGGACTTGAGGATAGACAGTGCCTCGGTTGAAGAACTCTGTAGACCGAATGAGACACGTGTGATGAGTATACGTGGCATACAATGGTGATGCAGGCGAGCGCACCTCCATGGTTGTCTTACAGCATTGCAGATCACCAGTGTCGCAAATACTGCCGTGTTCCCAACGTGCATTTTGGCCAGGAAGCGCACTGACGGCGGCGACGAGGAAGACGGTTGTGAGGAAGAGCGACGAAGGACGAGCAAGCATTTCACTTTTATCTTTGATTCGCGAGAACGAGTGCGAAAGGCAGCCACGAAGGACGGTTGGCCAGGGTGGGTGGGTGTCGACGATTCAATTGTTACTAGGCTCCAGGACCTTATACGCTCTCCGTCAGGTCCAAAAGGGAAAATGGCGTGTCCTGGTGTGGTTTCATTTGAAGACAGATTGCAACGCGTTGGGCAGCTTGCATGCACCTCCGCGGGGTGTTCGCGAAGCCATTAGCCACGGAGGGAGAGAGAGAAGATGACACTGATTTAGCCTTCCAAGTACATAACAAACCTGACACTACTGATCGGGATAGCACTGTAATATTCTGCCAATTTGATTGACGAGCTAGCCAAACTCTGTGAGCTCGAGCATTTTGTTCATTTGAGGATCGTTGCAAATAGTCAGAGCATACCAATGCTCGTCACATTCACGGCCCAGCCCTCGATAGAAAGAATGGCCGCAAAAAAAAAACCACCAGAACGGAGATGAACTCGCAAACAACCCAATCGTAGACATCAATTCGGCCGTTGCGGGCAGAGATGAGCTCAGTGATCCTACAGAAGACGACAAGAAAGGGTTACCGAGTTAAAGAAGTTTCCAGACGAGACACGCGGTGTTTAATCCAAGCCTAGATTCCTCGCCCCTCGCTGAATCGATGGCAATGGTGAGTCATAGTGAACAGCCAAATAGTAAGCCAATACAAAGCCATACACCGAATCGTCAACTTGGTCGAGTAGCTTCGGGAAACTTGACGAAGGGAGAATATAATTCTTCGGTAACCACCGTGACCAACGGAGTAGACCCGTCTGTCTGCCCTCGAAGCAGCCATATTCCTCCTAATCAGTATGCAAATGGGTACTAATAATTGCCGTACTACCAAATCAGCACCCAACAACAATAAGCTCGAGTAGGCATTATATGACGAAAGAAAAGCTCATCTCAGTCTCGCACAAGCAGGCGTACTGAGGAAGACGACCGAAGAACGCAAACGGATGGACACAATCACGAGAAAACGAAAAAGCCTCATACGAAATACTGGTTCATTTCGCAGACCGCTGTAATGTGGCGTCGTGTGGGTAAGTGCTTGGGGCAATTGTATTTGGACACGACTGTACACAAGTAATGATGATGGGCTACTCTTCTCCTATATACGATACGGCCACGATCTGGCGAGTCGGTTCCGTCCTCGACTTGTCTCGTTTTAAGAGTTCACCGTGACACTGCAGGCTATTCGTCGAACGGATTTCCACATCGCCCTTGAGGCACTCTTAGGTTACTTGGCACAGGTAGGCGGGTAGGCCATAATATCTATATCACAGGTTCGAGTCTACTACTGGACTGGCACACCATGCCTTGGGAATCTTAATCAGCATCAAGGTAGACGACATGCTACACCCACGTTCTCTTTTTGCTCAACAATCAATTACCAAGCCTTCCCACCGCGACGAAGGATGCCATCAAATTATTCCTTCCGGGTCAAAAGAGTTGCTTGAAACTCCTTTGGCGATCACTCGGCCGTGAGCTTCACTGTTCACACCCGTCACGAATAGCGTCGTCATTGTCGCAAAGCCAGATTGGTGAATCGCATTTGTATGGTAATCAGAACGTGATGATATACGGTTTTGGTTGGATCTGGTGTGTACTGAGAGGCTGCAGACAACGCGACGACGTTAGGCGCCCTCTTTGTCCACACTCCAAGCAAACCACTGGCATCCCGGGCCACTACCGGCATCGGGAAGAACTTGAGCTCGAAGAGGGCATGCCCAGTGCGCTTGTGGCTCGCACCGTCACTAGCCTCCGAGCAGGCCACTCCACAACTTCCATCCCCGCATAGAAGTACAGTGCTGTGTCATTTTATTCCACGGTACCCCTGCCCTGAACAGAATGCCCCAGCCTCATCGGGAAATTGGTGAAGAGATGATATTTCTAAATATCCAGAGATATTCATATCGAAAAACTAAAACATAAAATCGACCATATAGTAGGGGCACACACACACATATCTAGCCCCTCGTTAAGTAGTCCAACCACCAAGTTCATGTTTTAATGTCCTTGTCATGTACATCTAGGAATATCATCGCCTAGTCACCAATTTCTCGATACAAGCAAACCTATTGGACCGGCCGTCGACCCCCGAGAGGCCGCTCTTCTCGATCCTGATGTCCGTGCCCGAAATTCGTTTCGTCTTCTGTAACGGGCCGGAAGTGCCCCTCGAGCCGTCCGACAAGAGAAAGACCGACCAACTGGCGCGACCGTAAGCTGGCGCTCTTTGACCGGCTCGCTGTCGTCATCTTCAAGCGGGCCTGTTACCCCATCCCGCGCGATCACGGTGGTTTGGCCCGCATGGTCCCCGTCAGCGCCCCTGGGCCTGGCTCGTCAAACCCATGGACTTGAGTCGTTCATGACACCTGTGTCCAATCATTTATCAGGTCGCCTGCCAAGCGTTCGGGATGGAGACTGGGCGGGCAGGCGCCATGCCTCGATATGTACTCCCATGAGATATGGCCTGCGCCTCTCCGAGCAGCTTGCGTCGGAGTCAAAACATTGTGCCATCCAGGTGTGGCCCCATTATATACGCATGTCCGGCACCCGGTCTGACTGAGCGAACGATGCTAGGATGACGGCTTGTCTGAGACCTCTGCAGCTCTGCCTGCGTGTCTATGATTACAGCATAAACGTGAAGCCCGACTCCGTTGCGCCCGCGCAAAGCCATCACGAAACGTCTTTCGCTAATTCGCGTGCAGAAGCGCTTCTCTTCTGTTGTAACGTCACCGATTATCACCCCTTTCATCTGATGGTGGGATCCAAGCGGGATCGCACCCTTTTACCGTCCTTTTCGCGCATATCTCAGCGATTCGAGCGACCGCGGTCTATGTCGCCGGACGCATCTCCGCCGCCAACTCATTTCTTTCACCGCCCTTCTGAACGATGTGGTAGTGCAGGTCAGGGGCCTCGGGAGGAGCCGGGCGGAGTCAGTACAGTACATAGTCCGTGTTCGTAGCCCACTCCACTGCGGTTGTCGGCTGGGGTTTCCCCCTGCCCTGCCCCTCTCCAACGATGGCGCCTCACTCGCCCTTTTCACTGTGCACCCTCTGTGTGTGCCTTCGATAACCAGGTGACGTATTTCAATTTCATGTTCGCCAATGTTATCACGTTGCACACCGCATGGATACCCGTCCTCGGGATCCTCTACTACATCGCGGTGGCATATGCATCTTCGGTTGGAACTAGGTATCCCGATGTGCTCGTGGCGCGACCAGGACGCCAACGGACCCCGAACCGAGCGTGCAATCCAGACAAGGCATCAAAGCACGTCCAGCATCCGTGCATTCTCAATCAGCTCGCTCAACGGCACGTCGTCCTGTATCTGCACCCTCACCATGCTGTCCGCCGCGACCCGCCTGTATTCCGCCACGTTGTGTCGCGTCGGGGTGAAGAGCAGTGCACCGAACGGCTGTCTCAGGCGAACGACCAGCCGGAGCGCCTGCGCCTGCTGGTCCGTCGGGCGCGTGGGCGGCGTCGTCTGAGATCGCACCACAAACGGCTGCCCGAGGCGCGCGATCAGATGCCGTGTCCGACTGCGCTTGACCGCCCCCTGAGTGTCGGGCGCGTCGGGAGACACCATCGTATCGCTCCCCACAGAAGACAGATCCTCGGGAGTCGTTCCCGCGAGACCCCCGACGGGCTGTCTGTCGAGCAAAAAGTCGATCCATGGGTGGACAAGAATCAGGGAGTTGAAACGAGATAGATCGTCCGTCGTTGCGATCTCCACGTGTCCCAGCCCTGTTGCCTTTCCACCAAATAAGTACTTCGACCTGGTCCGCGAGGAGGCCAGAGGTCCCAGTTTGAAGGTGATGCACGGGAGCTTCATCCGTTGGCCAGTGAACAGCGCCACAGGCAGCCCATTGAGTTGTTCGTACAATTTCTTGACCAGGTTTGGATCCAGTTGTGAAGCTCGCAGTCTGCCAGTGAGCATGTCCATCTCGGCGTTCCGGATGGTGGACGGGATGTGCATCGTCAGTAACTGGTCGAAAACAGTGATACGAGCTGGAAGGCAGCTGTTGAAACTACATGATTTTCCCGTCCACGCAAGGATGCTCGTGTCTCCCGAGCTCGTGAGTAATTGTGCCAAGAGCCGCCCAAGCGCCTTGTCCCCCTCCCCATAGACAACCGGCAACGACACGGAAAATATCCCCAGAAGGGAGTATGCTGCGTCTTCGAGGAGGGTCGTCTCCCGTCGTGAGGCCAGGCAGAGCTTCTCTCGGATCTCATCCAAACCTGGTCGGAGAGCCATCAGGGCCCGCGCCGACACACCCGTGGCCTCCTCCATCTCAGCGAGAATCTCTGGTGAATCCTTATGGTTGGGAATGTCGAGGTTCATATATGGCTTCCAATCCTCGGTGTAGAATCGGACGACTTTCGAAGCATGGTATTCTTGGAAAGTCCAGGCACGGGTGTTCCATATACTTCCGACGAGATCGCCCCACCTTGTCGGAGAGCGAACACCGCGAAGGAAAACGATAGTCAGGGAGGAGCTCTCATACCACTTAAACATGGCGACGAGGGCTTCCTGGAGCACGAAGTGATCAGATTTGTTGATACAACACGTATCACTCCAAGCCCAGTTGAGCCCAGCTTCCCGGACGATCTTGCAAAACATATGAAGCTTATCATGAGTCGACGATTCCTCGAGGTTGTATATAACGATGCGGAGGACTTTATCGTATAGAGGTTCGTTGTCTTCCCATTTGTGGGAGAACGTGGCATAGCGATAGTAATCCGAGACTTCATGCTCGATACGGGCATGATCAATGTGTGTCGTCATGGAGGAAATCAGCTCTTTGTAGATCGAAAGAGATTCAAACGCGGCAGCTTGTTCAGATTTGTTGCAGAGCTGGCCGGAGAGGGTGTTGATGAGCATACGCGGCGAGTCACAAATGACATCTTGGATTGCTTTCCGGATCACTGCCTTCGTCTGCGTTGGCGTTACATATTTTTGGGGATCTGTAAGGAAAGTTTAGCGTCGAAGATTTCAGTAGGATGTTTTTGTGCTTACTGAACATCTCTAGATGAGGCGACTGTGAAGCGTTCGAAAGCATCATGTCGAGTGCAATCATTGCATTTTCATAGTCGCCCGCCTCGTGCAGAGCAGCATGCTTCCTCTCGTAGCCCCATGGGGATGAGGGGTCAAGCTCGATTGCCTAATAGATGATAACAAATTAAAAGAAACGACCTTTTGGGACAAAGGGGCGTACCTTGTTCGCATCCTTTAGTGCTTCATTCACCTGACCACAGGCAACGTATGCCTGGCTTCGGTTGATTAACAACCCTACTGGTGCTGTCGGATGAAGGGATAGCGCAACGGAATAGTGAGAGATGGCATCATCGTACTCTCCAGCTTGCATGAAAGCATTCCCAAGACCCTCTAGCTTACCCAAGCAGCGACATTTAAACACTAACGCACAACAGTCACGAAAGCGCAACGCATTCACTATACACGTGACTGCTCACCGACAATCCATTCTGCGTCTTTGTTGTGTGTAGTTGCCTGTCTTGTAAATCCATCCTCCATTTCGCGGAAGCATTCGCTAGCATCAATGATACGGTTAATTGTCTCCAGGCGTTCGCATATAGTCCGATATATCATGAATTTCGGAACCATGAACTTGGTACCACGATGGTATCAATACCCAAATAGATACAAGGCAATATACTCACGTTAGAAGCTGCAATTAAGGCGTCATTCCATGAGCCAGTCTCCAGCGCTGTTCTTGCCCATGCTCGTAAAAGTGGTGTTGGGGTCCCTGAACCGAGATTCGCGTGAAATTCGGACGCTTCCAAGTCTTCGGATCGGCTTGCTATTGAAGCCGTGTCACTGTCACCACAAGGAGCGGAGAGACAGCGTCGCATGAAATCTGACGGAAAAAAAATAAATTTCGAAAGTGGCAGTCAGAGAGTAATATCACCAGAAATCCACTCGGAGATGGGTTCGGGCGTAGGGGCCGCGTTGTTGATAGTAGTCATTACCTCCAGTAGAGACTCGCGTGCTTCCTTCGTACGCCCCACTGTAAGTAGAGCTTCACAGAAACGTTGTGCAATCCTAACACCGAGATCATCAAATTTCCACCCAAATATCTAGCAACAATAACAACCATCGTCACACGTTATGAAGGAATCGATAGGAAGCTTACCAGTGCGATAGCAAAGAAGCGATGCCCCGCGCAATGCCGCATTTTGGCCCGTGCACGCTGAAAGGAAAGTATCGCGTCGTCGTAGTTGTTCGCCTCCATATGCAAGTTTCCAAGGAGAAGATGCATATACGCCTGTAAGGAATGTTAGAAGCAACATCGATCATGGAGTAACACGTGCCTGGACCACATAACACATAGAATTGAAACGGAGCGTGGCAATAAGGTCGTCTAGGCGCGAAAGCGCGTCTTCGTGTTCTCCAGCCAGGAACACGATGATTGCCTAAGCGACATCTAGGAATGAAGAGCAGCTGGATTTAAAGAACACACACCTTGATCAAAAGCAGAAAGGTAACGTGAGTTGAATGGAAACGCTCAAACGCAATGTCGCATGCCCGGTATGCTTTGTGTCTTTCTCCATTTCCGATAAGCGCCACACTGTTTGCAATGTAACCAATGACGGACGGTTGAATCTTAACGGACTGGGATACATTAGAGTCAGATTCAGTGCGAGAGGAGCAGAGAGGGCGAAACCTCTTTGGCATCGTCAATGGCAGAGTCCCATTGTTGAAGACGAGCTCTTACAAGAGACCGACTAGCGAGGACATGATGGGTCACATTATGCGATGTAGAGATTACTGAGGTCAATAACTCTTCGGCATCTTGGAGTCGGTCGTGCTCCCACAAGTCGAGGGACATGGGATCGATTCGAATGTGCGGTTCCTGAAATGTAGGGTGCAAAAGAGACAAAGGGATTGAGTCCTACGCGAAACGGGTTTCAGGCATGGCAAGTCTGATGCAACATGGTAGTTACGGTAATACGAGACAGACTTTTGATGGTGATTTTGCCGTCCTTGCCGGCAATGGCGAGGAAGTGGTCATTTGGCGAGAGTGCGATTGAACGGATATCTTTTGTGTGTTCGATATTAGCGAGCTGGGTGTTTGTCGAGGTGTCCCAAAACGTGATGGTGCGATTTGTAGCGTATACAATGAATCCTTTGTGCTGTGGGAGAGCAATGCAAGAGAGGTAACTGCTATCCGGAGCTGGGAATTGTGAGACCAGTGACCCGGTGAGCGAATCTATTTGCTTGATTTTGTCGTCGGATACAACAAAGAGGTTGTTGTTGGACCAGAGGAGACCGGAGTTGTTGCGCGGGGTGAAGGCTGCTAGTGGGATGTCTACTAGCAAGTGACCGTAGTTGCTGTCCCAGACCCAGACACACTCAAGTGTGGCTGTCGCGATTCGATCGCCTCGGGGCGAATACTTGGCTGCGATGACCGAAGTCGCATGACGGGGTGGACTAGCCAGTCGCTTGCGAGCTGCAAAGTCCCAGACGGCAACGGTTTGGTTATCGGATGCGACGAGAAGCCGGCGCGAATCCGGTGAGAAGTCGACCGCTGTAATAGCTTCGCTCTCCCACTGGTGAAAGACCTTGCCGCACATCTTCGTGTCCCACACGAAGATGCTGCCCCAGTTGGTACCCGCTGCGATCCATTTGTCGTCTGCGGAGATAGCCAGGCAGCGGACGACCCCGGCTTCCATTGTTGCCGTTTGTTGAGCGTCTTCCACCCGCCACACGCGAATTCGTTCTTCGTCGCCACTCACGAGATACTTGCTGTTCGCCGAGAAGGTCACCGCCCATATTGTGCCGCTGCTAGCGTCGACTTCGGCCAATGAGTCATGTCGTTCTTATCCGAGCAGGCTGATCAGCATCCATCATCGCACCCCAATTTTCCTTCCACGCACCGGTCATTGCCAACGATATGGCAACGCGTTGATGTCGCAACGCTATGGAGTGTGTTAACCAACGAGCTGTGGCCTCACCGTACACACGTCGGCCTTTCTTCATATAGATCCAGGCACGCATACTCGTGATTACTCACTTCGGCGTTCGCTCATGCCAAGATTACCTGTGATCACTCAGGCTGATCTGTGACTGAGTCGAAGACGCATGGCTCAAAATGGGGGCGCAAACGACTATCCTTCATCGGAAGCCATGTATTCATTATAGCCCGGAAGTCGAATATCGGCAACCTAGCGCTGGGCGGGCACGCAAAGGCCATCCAGTCCTGGTCAAACTCAAAACTACACACTCTGATGTTTTGTGCCTGACACTATAGAGCTAATGTAATCCACTTTGCCATTTTGCGCAAGCAAGTACGTGCACCCTTGCTTACACAACGAATGATAATCGTCACTTGCTTCTAGCCACATCAGAAACTCGTTCACCCCGTCATTCTTGTTTTTAATTCATCTTGCAAGAGGCTGACTTGTCAGCACTATAAATCACATCCCTTCATCTTCCATCCCTCAGTTCATCTTGCCGCTGAACCATTATGTCACCAATCCGTTTGTTGCTACTACTCTTGTGCTTTCTACCACCGTTCTATCTGCTATCCCTGACACAAACTTGGCCGGCCAGTCAACCTCAGCGCCTTTCCGAAGTTTTCTCGCAGCAGGTAGCCTAGTATTCGCTATGGTCTTCGTCGTATCTGTGGCCGGATACTTCTACCGGGATGAGAGGCAGATAACGGCGCTTGGACGAATAACACCTGGACATTATTCACATGTTTCTTGTCATTTATGCGTCATCGCGGTCCGACCAAGATCGCTACCGCAACTACATATGGCTGGCCTGATAATATCAAGGCCAGCCCTAAGGTGTGTCGGCTACTCGTGCCCATGGGACTCATGCACACTTTCATCAGCACCTGAGCATGATCTATGCTAGGTTTTTCCATCCCACGTTCCGAAATGCAAGCTGACTGAATCTACTGTTGCACGCGTTATACTTTCTAGTGGCTGCCATTAGCTCATCGAATGCCATCCAGCAATTCCTTCCGTCTCAGCCATCTATATGGAAGATGAGGCAAGGGAGGCTCCAGTGCTTGAGCTGAACTCATACAGAATAAATTCATTCTTGAGCATGGAAGGTGCAGCGACGGGAATGGGAACGACCGGTGCGCATCTCCGCCGAAGAAACAGGACCAGGGTAGGAAGCCAGAATTCAGAGCATTTGTTCTGTACAACACAAGCTCGCCAGCGAGCATCAATTTCGTTTGTCAAGTCATTGCTGGCTGCGCTTTCGCGCTGCGTAAAGGGAAGATAGACCATGGGTGGATTCAGGACAACTGCTGCGATATGAAGGAATAGCTACTACAGGTCAAGAAGAGTACCGACAGGGTCGCGCAAAGGTTCCTTGGACTCAAATCCCGATGCCAATGGTGGTCTATCTCATTCAACGCCTTGAGGTTTGCACCTTTTTTTTCCTCCTGAATAAATGCGTGAAGAAGAGAAAGAAAATGGTTTTAAGCCAAACTTGTTCATGTGTGCTGATTTGATCTGATGAGACGGAATACGCACCAAAAAGATGTGAGATACATTTATGATGGATACTTTCCCCTCCCCTAACTGCGAAATGTTGGTGGTCTGGTGAGAATGCAATTGAACGTACGCGAGAAGGGAGCTGAGTGAGACCGAGCCAGGTGCACGTCGTCGTATCCCGAAAGGCAATGACACGTCCCGATGAGTACGCAGCCAAATTTTCATGCTGCGGCGAGGCAATGCGTACGTGTCCATGGACATCGGGAATTGGCCACTCCGAGGCTGTTGACCCAGGGATGCTTCTATTTGCTTGATTGTATTGCCGGATACGATGAAGAGGTAGTTGTTGGAGCAGAGGAGACCAGCGCGGAAGCCTAGGGCCACCACTTCTATGGGGATCTTCACCGTGTGCATGTGACCGTTACCACTGTCCTAGACGCGAACGAAACGAAGCGTATTAGTTGCAATCTGCTCGCCCTGCGGCGAGTATTTCACTACCACCGCCACGCGCTCATGTTTGATGTCTAGCACTCGCTTCCAAGTTGTGACATCGAATTTGGCGGTGGCCGTTCGGCCCGGTTATTCGATGTTATTGCGAACCGAGTCGCGTGGGCGGGTAAGATTGAATAGATTCCATGGATGATGGCGTCGCTTTCCTCTTTCTCAAAGACTTGTTTGTAGGTTGTCGTGTCTCAAACAAGCACCCAAGCCCAGAGCGTCCCTGTGGCGATCCATCTACCATTTTTTGAGACAGCGAGGGCCCGGACATCCTCCACTGGCATTCTTGCCACTTCTTTTCCGTCTTCTACTCACCACATTCGAATGCCTGCATGGTCGCTGCTCACGAGGTGCTGCCATCCGCCGAAAATGTCATCGCGTGGATGGTATTATTGCCGATATTGATTTCTGTTTCATTTCCGATATCTATGTGGTCCCAGCGAGTCAGTACGCACCCATCATTGTCATCCTGGAAGACTCGCTTATTAGTATTTCAGACAACCAGTGAAATAAAGAAGTGTCGGGGGTCAACAAAAAAAAGTTGCACTCTGCGGTTCTGTATCGCATTTTTATTTTTGATACAGGTCTTCATATTCCTGTGGATATGTGCATTGGCTCACCTGTCCACCGATTGTTCAGGACACAACAGGAGGCAGTCATTCGGCCAGAGAGAACCAGTGTCACAGTACTGGGTTACCCCCACTTAGATGTCTGTAAGCAAACGACCATCATTGCTGTTCCAAACATAAATGCATTGGTGGTGGTTGCCGCGATTCGATCTCCTTGTGGCGAGCATTTTTCCGCAGTCACTCAATGTTTGTCTTTGAGGGAACCACGCACCGCGTGCAAGTCGTGATGTTGGCCATCTTGGTAGCTGATGCCACGATGACGAGTCGCGTCAAGTCGGACGAGAAATTCGGCACCATCGACCATGTCAGTCTCGTGCCCAATGATCGTTGCGCAGGTTGCCGCATCCTATAGTAGAAACACCTTTTTACGCGATGTCCCCAACGCAATTGGCACGACCAGAGGTTCCTCGAGCCATGGTCACCTTTGCCAACTCGACTGGTCATGATTGCCTTCCCATCTGATCGCCAGTATTCAAAACGCCATACGCATGGATAGCCGTACTAGATGGGCAAGGTACTTCATCCAACGAGCGAGTGTCCATCATTGCTATCCCATACCCGAATAAAGTCACGAGTGAAAGTGGCCATTGCAATTCGATCGCCCTACTATTTTACTACGACCACCCAATCCTTGCGTTCAACGTGATCATCCGACGTAGCGAGTCGCATTGAGTCAGGTGAAAAATGATTGGCACGCACGGTGAACACCCAGATGCGCTTCCAACGGACAAGAGGCAAAGTCAGGAGAAGGAACTTTGGGCAGGCTTCGTGTCAACGAGATACCATTGTAAAGCAGAACCGGTATATGGACAAAAGTATATGGGTGTATCGGTAACGAACGACCGTGTTTACAGAATGTCCAGTATGCGTACGCTGTCAATTACCTTGTTCAAAATCGTCGGAGACGTAATCTCCTCTACTACCTGGACAGTGATCGTACTCCCCGCAGCAACTCTCCTGTAGGCAGCCACACAGCCAAGGCTCGGTGTAAGCAGCAAGGCCCCGAACGGTTGTCTCAGCCGAGCAATAACTTGGAGCGCTTGCATTTGCTTGTCTGCATCCGACACAGATGATGGGGGCCGGAGAGATTCAACAGAGGTAGCTTGTGGAGCAGTAGCCCCACTAGTTCGGCGCCCAAGACGAGCGGTAAGCCATGCAGGTCGCAATTGATTGGTTCTCGATGCGACGTTGGGAGGGCTGAGAGAAGGCAGCTCGTCTAGCACAGAAGACTGATCATAAACTTCCTCAGGCTGAGGCTCTTCAACCCCCGGCGTCTCCACTACGCTTCCGACAGGCTGTCTGTCGAGCAGAAAGTCAATCCAAGGGTGAACGAGGTAAAGAGAATCCAATCTGGACAAGTCCTCGTTCGTCCTAAGCTCCACAATCCCGAGGGCGGCCGTTTGCGCACGAAAAGCACGTTCTGAGCTGCTCCGAGAGGCTGATACTGGCCCGAGTTTGACGTTGACGTGGCCCTTGCTGGTGCTTGCGGGGGAAGAGAGGAGTCTGGTCGGGGAGCGAGCAAGGAGGGAGGCTGTGTGTCCTTGCTACTGTTGTGTGATGCTCGGGTATTGGTCGACTCCGTAGCGTTATTCGATTGAGTACGTTGTATGCACTCCAGTAGGCTGAAGTTGGTGAAAGTTTGACCTTGCATTCACGGTAGTCCAAATGTATCATTTGCTGGCTACATCGCGCGTCCAAAACGCAATCTAATCTCGATTGCCTACCTGTCAAAGTTTATCTGTTCACGATTTACTCCGATTTTCTAGTGCCATATTTCCCACTAACCATTTCACTCAGCCCACGTCCAATTTATCACACGACATCCGTCTCCCTTCGTCTTCATCGTTGCTCGTATCAAACACTGAAGGATACAGAGAGAGCTGGATGAGACAATTGAGGGAAGACCGAAAGCGATACAGCCCACTTGACCGAGAGTTCCGTAAGTGCATTGTTTAAATTGCCCCCCTCGCACTTCTTTATACCCTTGGCCTGTCGTGGGATGGGCTCAAACTGCTACCCAGGACAGGTAACAGTGGTCCTCGATCCACTTCCAGCGAGGAGGGGCACCTACCTTTTCCTTCATCTCCAGATCTGAACTATAAGCTGCTCGTGCTTGGAGTCGTTCGGCTCCTCATACCACGCAAGCCTTGGTGGGATCCTCGGCCACCTCGGACTCTTGTTCTAGGGTGCTCTGATCTACCTCTGGGGTGAAAACTGAGTTCGTCGTCATGACCATATGTCCGTCTTCGAGGAAAGACCAACCTACCACTTTTGCTGGTGAAAGCGACATCCAACTTGATTCACGTAGACCGGTGGTCGTGGGTCTCGCCAGCATAGGTTTTTGCGCCAGCTTTTCTCCAAGTCGCGCTCATTGTTGAGATTTACACCATATTGCAGGCCGCTATTGTACCATTTGATCACAACGACGCTTTCACCCAAACATGAGCATTGGGTGGGCGCAGCGAAATACTCGCCACAAGGCGATCGAATCGCGACATCCACAAACAGTTGCATTCGAGTCTAGGACAGCAATGATGGTCGCTTGCCCGTGGACATCCCAGTAGGAGTAATCCCGTACTTCAATGCTGGTCTCTCCTGGCTCGACAGTCACCTCCTTGTCATATCCAATGACACAGTCAAGCAAATAGATACATCCACTGGGTCAACAATCTTAGAGTGGCTAGTTCCCGATGCCAACGCAGACTCATGTATTGCGATGCCACAGCATAAAGAATTCTTTGCGTACTCCGAGTCTTTACATGGTTCCGTCATCTTTCTAGACACGTCAACGCACACCTGGCTCGGTTTTACCAATCTCCCTTCTAGCATATATTCCATCGCATTCTCACCCGACAACCAACATCTTGCAATTGCTGGAAGGTGGGAGGAGATCGCCATCCATAACGTTTCTCGCATATTTTCAGTGAGTCTTGTGTCTGATCACACTAGCGCCCCTAAACAATTTGCTCATCGAGTTCGTTTTCTCTATCCTGCATTCAAATGTCCAGGAGGAAAAGGAACGCGCTGCACGCACAGTGTTAAGCGAGGTGGACCACGACTGGCGTTCCAACTTGGTCTCGCCTTTTGCACGTCCTTATCGGTACCCTTCATAGTCGAATGTATGTATTCCTCCATGAATATAGTCCTGGGGACAGGATGCTTGTACTTTCGCCGTTGTGAATGCACGATAAACTTGCAGACACAGAAGTATCGTCAATCTGGTTCGCGCAGTGCACGTGACATGCAGCCGCTTCCTCCGCTGGGATCCAAGCAACGTTACCCGAACAGATCGCGCGGAAGGGACACATGCATGTACTTGTCACTTACGGTTTTCAGGCGCAATTTGGGTACCTCTACTACCTCATCTTTCATTCAGCTCTAGTTTTGCTCGCGTTGAGGTAAACTATAACGCTATCCGAACGTCTACTTATCCTGTTTAAAAGTGACATATGGTAAGTCACCAGCACGCAATGTAATACTGTCTTGACACAAGTCATGATGAACGCGTAGTAGGTAATGCCCGCTGACGTGGCTTTCATATCCGCAAGTTGATTGCCCATGCACGGTAAACACTACAGGCATGGTACCCACGGGAGCAGAGGGACTGAGCTCGGAGAAGAATAACAGTACAGATTACGAATGGTACCGATAAGGTCGTGCAAAGGGGTTCCTTGGACTCAGAGCCCGACACCACCAGTCATGGCCTACCTCACTCCACATCTTTCGGGAAGCGCGTTTCTTTTCATCCTGGATATTTGAGTACCAAAGCGATACCAAACAGAGATTCCAATGAGAGGGTTGTCCAAATATGCCGGCGTGATCTGACAAGAAGTGATACTCACTGCAAAGACGCGGGGTATACTCTTGATGACGATTTTACCCTCTCTTCCACCAATTGCCAGGAGTTGATCATCTGGTGATAGATTTATGGAGGATATGCCAAAAGCAGTTTGGGTGAAACCCAGCCAGGTATAGGCTGACGTGTTCAGAAAGGCGACGACACGGTTTGAAGAATATGCAATGAATTCTCCATGCCGTGGCAAGACAATACAAGAGTACATCCCGGTATCAGGTACCGGCCACTCTGAGACAGTTGATCCAGTATATGAATCAATTTCCTTGACTGCATCGTCAGATAAAACGAAGAAGTGGTTATTGAACCAGACGAGACCAGTGTGGTAATACGCAGCTGTTGCTACTGGAATGTCGACAAGCGAATGACCGTCGTGGCTGTCCCAGACCCGAACAGATCCGAATGTGGCGGTCGCAATTCGATCGCCTTGGGGTGAGTATTTTGCCGCGAGCACAAGTTCCTCGCCGTGATCGAGCGAAAGCACTCGCTTGCAAGTTGCAACCTGGACGACGGTGGCGGTGCCATTGTCTGAGGCAACGACAAGCTGAGTCGAGTTGGGTGAGAAATCGACCCCATTGATGGTGTTGTCCTGTTTTTCCTCCAGAATTTTCTCGTATGTCAACGCATCCAACACTACCACCCAATTCAGATATGTCCCCGCTGCGATCCATTTATCATCCTTTGAGACAGCGAGACACTGGACACCGATCGCTCTCGGATTTGTTTGCATTTTTGCCACTTCTTTGCCATCGTCTACTCGCCACATTTGAACTCCATCAACAGCACCGCCCACGAGATACTTCCCGTCCGTCGAAAATGCCACCGCGCGCATGATGTTATCGGTACCCGTTTTGATTTCTTCTGGTCTCGTTATCAGCATCCGTACGGCACCAGATGGTTGATGCGCACCAATCATTGTGGGCCAGTTGTCGTCAGCGACGGAGGGAGGGGGTGAGAGTCTATTAACAAGGTGTGCTCTGCACAGCTATGCGTTCTCAGGCCTATTGCTCTTTATAGGCCCGAGATGCGCCTCGTGGTCTCAGCGCTCTTGGGGCTGAGTTCAACTTGAAGTTGTATTGCAAGGGTATCAAATTATGAAGTCAACGTCTCATCGCAGGATCACCTCTCTCATCCCACACCGCACCCATCATGAGGCCGTCCAGCGAGACCAATCCTGGGTTTGGGGACAGTTGATGAAGGTGGGTATCTCATGCCCTATTTACTATCGAGAATCAACAATGATGACGACTGTGTATTATCTGCCCTTGCAAATTCAAGCTTCGAATGCAAGTGATAAACAGAAGCAATGTTTACAAAAGTGTTACAGGTTGCTTCCACACTTGTACCGCACTGTACTGCACTATCCCTGTCCAGTCCTTCGTTTTCAAGGTCAATGTCCATCAAGGAGAGTCGTTTACGAGCCACTTGCTCTTAACCATCCTCGAACAAGTACTCGCTAAAGCGAGCAGGAGACTGGCGACACCATCGGATACACTTGCGGTATTCGCATCCGTTCGGCAACTCCTACTGATGCCAACAGCAAAGCAGGACGATCCTGGGCACCATACATTTTAGCTGTATCCGATCAGCTGGCTTGCAGCGTTGACGCCGGAGAGCTATTCCCGGATTGTTCGAGCGTTAGGTTTGGCATACAGCAAGGATTGTCCATCGCGAGAGCTTGTCTGCGCTGCTTTCAAGACGACATCGACCATCATGCTGGTCAAGGAACCAAGTGATAGGACTTTTCTCATTTAAGCCCGTTCCGGTCCGTGAGTCACCTTTCTCCACAATTCGACATCGTCGTGTCATTTTCTCTCATGTATTAACCTGGTAGGTGTACAGCTCCATTTGGGAGTGCTCGTATGAGTAATGTGGTTGGGTTGGTTATTGGCTTCGTTTAGTCAAACCCTTTCTGGCTGAGATTTCTCGAATCGTTTCTGTCGTCCATTGGTTAAGGAGACCCGCACTCTGGGCGTTCATCCACTACCTCCATCCCTCCAATGGTTACCTATAGAACCTGGACATTACTTTTCTGCGCTATGTTGATCGATGCTGCTGTTAGTTGGTTCTCATAGTGCGTAAATTCTGTGAATTGTGCCAATACGACAAAGTGGGTGTTATTCCTTGTTTTCTGGTCCGGGAAAGATATCCGACAGTACGGTTTTAAGCTGCAAGTTTTCCGTCCTTGAGTCAAGTTTGTGAGCACAGATGACTTGTTAACTACGCTCGTTCTCATTAATGCTGGTTTCAGACAAAACCCGGTACCCCTTACTTTACTGGAGGACATTCTCGGCACCTTTCAAGAGAGGAGCCCTAGGGGCGCCACCTATACAATCCTGGTATCAAAGTTGAATAAAATTGTAGACTGTACTCCCTGCGTCCATGTAACTAGAGGACATGCTTTCGGCAGCGCTCGTGCCTCGGCTCACCTCTGGATTCAATGCACAAATTACGTTCAACGGATAACTCCCTTTCGCCTTGTTCTCACGTGCCAAAGCGACCGCCCACACAGTGGAGCGGAGGCAGCAGGTCAGGAGACGGTGGCAAGGGTCCCAGCGGAAGATGCCGAGGAGTAAAAGAGCGTCGCGCAGACTACGAGAGCGGGTTGTCGAGAGGTCAGCGTAGGCAAGGGCAAAAGGCCCGTTTTCTCAATGTTCCAACCTGGCCGGTCCAACAGAGAATCTGTGCTCGCTCCCTTTCGATTCCGGTCCCCACCTTCTCGAACGGGATTCTTGAACGGAGTATAGGAAGAGAACCATAGCTGTCCTGGTGTATTAGAACCCAGTCTTTCTACAGGCGTATGTGATATGGCTGAACAACAAACCGTGGATCCGATTGAATACCCATAGTACGTCTGACCCTGTGTATGCAGCCTTTCTGGAATGCACCACACTTACAGGAAGGGATCTGTTAGGGGTAAATGACGACGCTCGTGCACAAAGAGGACTTCAACAAACCAATTAACCATGAAGTACGGCCCTAGGATCCCCTCCGTACCTGGGCGCTCGAGTGTATTTGCAAAATTTGGAGACTTCGGGTGCTTGGAGTACTGGACTCGTGGCAACATTGCAAGACTGCATGCAGGACGTCCCCCTCATAGGTTCCCGGTTCGAAACAAGATCACAAGCTTGTCGGAGTTTCTGGCTGTGATGCACTGGTGGCGAGCATCGTGGATCGAGCCTTGCAATGGGTCGTTCGACATGTTGCCGACGATGCTCCGGACTGGGATGATTCAAACATGGCATTAGAAAATTTCCGTGAGTGGTCGAGACACGGGTCTTCCATTCGTCCTTGGTTGAATGACTCAACCAGGACATGTTATTGCTCAGCAAAACACACTCTAAGCGCACCTTGCAGTGGCGCATTTGGTGACTGTCTTGGTTCAGCGCTGTCTTTCGAATGTGGGCATGTTTGA
>JBBPKK010000206.1:0-39419 GCA_038089215.1 Tylopilus vinaceipallidus
CCAGGACAGCCCATGACGACGTGGTGCTGCAGAAAACGGCCGTCGTTCTGTGCCCTCTTCTTGTTTCTGTCGTGGGGCCCGGTGCCCCATCAGGGCGTCGTGGTTCGAACGCGGTGGGGGGTTCGCCCCCGTCTCCCAGACGACGCCTCCCTGGACGCGGCGTGGTCGTCGACCCCGTCGAGCGTCCGAGCATGCGATTGGTCCGGCGCATGCTCGGCGGACGAGGGCGCGTGCTAAAACGGGCTTGCGCGATGCACGGCTGGGGACGGGCGTTGCCCCCCCAAGGCCACGTGTGAGCGTATCACACCCTGACGCAACATGGCACCGAAGCCGAAGTCGAAGTCGAAGCCGTCGTCGAACCCGAGAAGCATGGGGCGGAAGCGGGTTCGAAAACGCCCGGACGCGCGCGCACAGGTGCCGCGAGCGAGGGGCCCTGCTAGTGGGGCCCGGCCCAGCGGGCGCATGGGACACGCCAGCTCGGCGCCACACACGTCGAGCTGTGTGGGTGGCGTGCTGGGTCCGCGTCTTGGGACGCCCTGCGGGCGCATCACCCCGGTGGCGAACGACAGCATGAAACGCAGCGCGCGCCAGCGCACGGGGGCATGCAACGCGATGGCAATCACCGAATCATTGCGTGCGTTCGACTGCGCATCGAGTAAGACGTCCGTTTGCTTTTCGGGGGCCGATAGCGACGGAGATGTGTTCGTTTTGGGCGACAATGAATAGACACTCGTGCAAGGAAACAGAACAGTGGCGGGCGACTTCTGATCTCCACTGTCACGCTGAAACGGAGCCGATCATCGCGCCATGACTCACCCGTCGTTGGTGTTGTTGTTGTTGTTTTAAGATTTAAACCTTGCGGGCACGCTGGCTGTCCGGTGCCCTCGCCAATCCCCAGTGCCTGACACGACGTCGGACAGAGTGCCCCCGCCGATCGCCGAAGCGGGCGCCTCGAGGCGAGGCCGGTTTGAAAGTGCTGGCAAGTCAAGATGTGACCGTCGACGACTCGTTCGGTTCGCAGCGAGGCAGCCATGCGCAGCTCGGGGCCAATACGGTGAAAAAGGGGGGCTTCCAAACACGGACGTTGTATGTGCGCGAATGAGGACTAGCGCAGGCACGCCGCGGCCACATCGATCGGCCGTCCTCCAATCGCAGGTGCACTCAAATGCCGAGTCACCAGACGATAACGTTGCATGCGCGCACGGCAGATGGGCCTGCGAATTGCATTTGCAGCTCGGAGTGCAGGCGAGGACGAGAGTGCCGACACACCCGCTGGCAGCGGTCAGGGGGCCTCTCAAGCTGACCGGCCGTCCACTGTGCCCTTTCAGCTAGGCTCCGGATCCGCACTGGAGAACAATGTGCCGCGTCCCTGCAACTCGCTTTTAGCGTAGGTACGACCCTGAACGTGTTGTGTCAGCCGCTGGCCAATCACGGTGCCAAGCTCTCACCCGCGGCTCCTCCTGGATTCCTCGAGCTTGCATAGGCTAGGCGTCTTGCAGATAAATGCGTCAGGCAAACTAGCTGGTTCCAGCAAAGCGGTTAGACTCTTCAACTACATCGGCTGTGCGCAGCGTCTGTTGCCCTCTTATGTCAATGTTCTTGGCTTACTGGCCCATGGCTATGACAGTTTATGCGAACCAATGCGTTGGCGTCCCCTTCCCGATGGTTGAGATCGCCTCGGTACATTTTATACTGTCCAACTTTGACATGACAGCAACTGTTGTCGTTTTTTTACTTCACTTTCCTTCACTGCCCTCTTGACCATTGACCACCGTAGCCTGCAAAGATGGCTATCCTTCCTTGGCTTAGAATAACGATTTTCGGTGAGCCGAGTTGTCGCGTTCGCACCCAAGAGCCAGGGCGTCTAACCAGTGCACTAAGTTCTCATCACACTCTTCTCACTCGTGGTGTTGGGTGTGTGTGCCTACTCCGAATCCCAACTGTCGGGGTCATCGTACTCGGTACCGATCTTTATTCCACTGGGGCTCGCCGCAGCAAGCGTCACGATCATATCCCTCCCGCTGTTGTGAGTGGCAGCAAAAGCCTTGGGCGTCGTCTTCGGTCCTATTCATTGGACGAAACAGTCTGGCGTTGGGTAATCTTCAAAATCGCGTCTTCACGTCCACGATCCTATTCGAAATCATCTGGTTCTGTGCGTCATAGTCCGTTTGACGTTCTGTCTGTTTTTCTGACGTGAGCCACTCGCATTCAAGTCATCCTGTGGCTCCTGTGGGTAGGCACTGCAGGCGCTTCTGTCGTTGGGAACGGATACACGTTCGAGGATTGCTTTTATACCTATTGTAAGTCACTGAGCGTCATCACGCAGGCTGCGGAAGCGAGTTCATCGTTCAACCAGATGGCGATTACCCAGACTGTACTGACACGACCGGGGGCCCCCTCTGGATCGTGGCGGAAGCGTTTGCCTTTTTAAACTTCTTCTGCGGTAAGGTTCTCGCCGCCTTTGGCGTCGACCTGCTGACGACCCTCCCTAGCGTTCATCTACTATGATGTCATCTTCTTGTATGCCATCATCAACGCCATCCGTGGCAGAGGTATTTGGACTGCGTCGCTCAAAGAAGCAGCGACGGGTAGCCCTCCCGGACCAGGCGTTCCGATGGGTCAGGCCCAGTACAACACCGCGCCCGGCGTACCGTATCAGAGCTATAGCGCATATCCGCCCAACGCCGCGCCCGGCCAGCCATACAACCCCTATCCACAGCAGGTGCCTGCCCAAGGGTACCTCGCACAGCCCTACCCGCAGCAAGTACAGGGGCCGCCCGGTCAGCCATATCCACAGCAGGTTCCTCTTCAGGGCGCTGTGCCGCAGCAGCAGTACAGCGCCTATCCCCAGCAAGCGCCTCTGCAGGCCTTTTCGCCCGGCCAAAACCAGCCGTACAATTACCCTCAGGCTCCCGCCCCGGGCACGCCGCCACAACAGGGCGGCTACGCTGGCGCGTTCCCGCCCCAGCCCAACTACAGTGCGTATCCGACCGGCGACGCTCAGGCCCAGGGGTACCCGGCCCCACAACCGAGCCCGCAGCAGCCGCCCGTGCCGCCTCAGTCCACATACCCGACCGTGCCCGTCTGACAGACGCCTTCCGCTGGCCCGCGTCTGGTACTGGGTCGTCCTCCCACTCATCATGCAAGTTGCCAGGGGGGGGGGGGGGGCGAACAAGACAACCGACGGCGTCCGGGCACTCAACTACACCCCGTGCTTGCTCTCGTCATTCGTTTGCTCTATTTGTGCGTAATTAACTGCCGTGTTTTTTTTTTTTTTCTTGTTTTTTTTTTTTTTACGGTACCAAAACACCGCCTATGCCAGATTCGTCCGTCCGTTTGTCTCCCTCTCCATTTCGTCCGCTTTCCACCTGAGCTGAGCCCGGCGCGCAACGTCACTGAGGTGTGAGGTGAGCAGACGCCAACGACAACAGCACGACCGGTGGCTCCGCCTCGTTCAGACGCGTCCGGCGGATAATCCATCACGCGCCAAACCCATGACGCGCGGTGCCGTGAATTGTTTGGCGCACACACAACAGAGAAGCAACCACGCGGCGTCCCAAAGGGGGATAGGTGTTTGAACGAACACGACCGGGCGTGTGCTCCCACGCGCGCGCGCGCTCTTCCGACACGCCTACACGAACGGGCCATGGGGCTCGCGAAGCACGCCCGCCACACCGACCTCGTGTTCCGCGAGGAGCACGGCGAAGGGGGGAAGGACACTCACCAAGGGACACGACAAAAAGAAAAGAAACGAACGGCAAGACAAAAGGCGACGAGCGGATCGCAACGAGGGCGGCGCTTGGGGCGTTTTTCATATGTCCCCCCCCCCCCCCTCGTGCGCGAGCCCGGCCACATGGGTGGCTTCGTGATGCGAGCAGGCACGCCCGCTGGGCCCCCTTTGCTCCGTTTGGACATACACGCCTTCGGAGGCGCCGTGGCTCATTGCCCACGGAGCAGGCGGTCCGGGGGGGCCCTCTATGGTTGTACCGCAGCTGACCCGTCGTGCCCATGGCCCGACGCCGGTGCGTATCGTCCACGCACGCACGCACCATGGGTGTCAACAAACGTGCCCCGAGCGGACACCTCGGACGTGCGTGGCGGCACATTGGGGCGCGTCCACTCCGTGCGTGCATTCAGTCGACGTGAGGCCGTCCTGTCCACGATGCGGCATTTCCGAGACATGGATTGGCAAACGCATGCTGACCAACGCCAATTTAAGATGTCATTTGGCGCTCCGTTTTATGGATCAACACATGCCATCATGTCCATCTATATGTTCATATTGGGCTGGGCGTGACCCCTCCCGCGCTCCGGGATTCTGTCATCGCGCGATACTGAGTTAAGTTCAACATACAAACACAATTTCGACCTCATGGCCAGCGCGTTGTCGCCCTCCATTCAGGTCGTGTCGTTTGCGCCATCAAACTCCCTCGGGGAACCCACTTGGCTTTAAGTGTGCTTTTTGGCGAAACAAGGTTCGAGATCCTTTCCGGTTGATCCACCCAACGGAACAAATGCGGCTGCACGACCTCGCCGTTCACCATACGCCGGAACGGAAGGTGATGATGAAGTTGTAGAAGAAGATGGAAATCTCGACAGTGTACGTATATGTGCGACAAACGTTGCATATGTTCGGATCTCTAACGGCGAGGTGGTGCTATGGACGGTATGTATGTAGGATAGACGGCAGCGGATGCTTGGTAAGGCTACAAAAGAAAAGATGACGGGGGTCCGATCTCGATTACGTCTTGCCTTTGACGGCGTTCTTGCTGATGAGCTTCGCTTTCTCGAGCGCTGTTTGACCTACGGATCAACGTCAGGCTTACACGCGTGGGAACGCCGGAGAACAACAACACACTCTGTTGAACCAAGTTCCGCTTGTAATCGATGATGCTGATATCCTCCTTTGTGAGATTGCGGACGGTTTTGTCCTTGACTTCCCAAAGATCTTCGGCGACTTGCGATATGAGACCTGTCATGAAACAAAGAATGAGCAAGATCGAAGAAAGGCCGAAAGTCCACGCGATGCGCACGGAAATCATGGGAAACGATCACAACACCACCTTCAAACTCTTTGATGGCTAAGGCCAAGGCATCAATAGAACCCATGTCCAAATGGTTAGTGGGTTCGTCTGTCCGACGGCCGATTGGCATCACTTGGTGTTTGCCGAGATAATGATGCCACGTACCCAGCAGGAGTATGTGTGGATGCTCCATAGCTAGCTGTGCAAATACGACACTTATTCGAGAGATCAGCGCCAATTCAGTCCCTCTATGAGATCGATATTCTCACCGATTCCGCAGACCGTCTGACAGCTGTCTGATAGGAGAAGTCTGATGAGCACCGGATAGACCAAATCTGCCGAGCTGCTGCCGCCACGCCTGCGCCGGGGCAAGCGGCGTGAGATAAACGCGTAGTTGGAAAGGCTGGATCGATATACCTGGGCGTCCTTCTCAGGATATTTTTCGGCGAAGGTACTTTGGAAGTGCTCGATTGGCGACTTGTTGTATGGAAGTTGATCGGCGGAGTGTTGCGAGTATTTCGCCAGTTTCAGAGCGGCATGCTTGGAGATCGTACCCTCGCACGGCTGGAGTGCGCTCGTGATAAGGTTGAGAAGGGTAGACTTTCCCGCACCATTTGCACCAAGGATGGCGATGCGGGAGTCCATGCTGCAGATCATAGCATAAACTAAGCGGCAGGCCCATGCAGACGGTGGCCATGACTTACTCAATACCAAATGATAGGTGCTCGTACAGGTAGTCTTGCCGTTTACCTGAGTACGAGAAAGCGACGTCATTGAAGGCGATGATCGGAGGCGGCAGCCTGCGGATGTCTTCAAAGTGAAAACGTAAGGGGCGTGGCGTTTCAACCTTCTCTATTAGGCCTGCGGCTTCCATTTTGTCGATAATCTTTTGTTTTGATTTGGCCTGTTTCACGAGGTTGGCGTATGTACCGGCCGATGCAATGAATCTGTTTGGAGTTGGTTACTTATGAGACAACTCGACCAAGTGTCACATTACTTTTTAATATGGGCGATTTCCTCTTGTTGTTTGTGGTATGCTTTCATCTGATTCACCTCGTTCTCCCCCTTCGTGCGAACGTAGGTCGTATAATTACCCGTGTAGTACACGAGCTTTTTTTTCATCGTCAGGTCCATGATATTCGTACATACGGAGTCCATGAAGTCTTGCGAATGGGACGTGATCACGAGAATGTGGTTGTACGTGGACAGGTAGGCCTCCAGCCAGACAACCGCACCCAGATCGAGATGGTTCGTCGGCTCATCAAGCAAGAGGAGATGGGGTTTCACGAACAGCGCACGGGCAAGCGCCACTCTCATCCGCCAACCACCACTCATGTCCTTGGTGGGTTTCCGCATCATCGTTTGGCTGAAACCCAGACCGTGGAGGATACTGCCCGCCTTGACTTCAAACGTGCTTGGGTCCATCTCTTCGAGCTCTTCGTATGCGGCGTCGAGGGCGGCTTCGTCCACTTCGTCCGCGACGGACAGGTCTTCGATCCGCTTTTCGAGCTTGGCCACCTTCTCTCTTGCAGAGGCGATGATGAAATCAACCGCGTTCACTTCGGACGGTTCGGCTTCTCCCCTGACGAGGTAAATATCGATGTGAGGCGGTATCTCGATATCGCGTTCCGCCAAGGATTGCAAAAACGTCGACTGCCATCGTCGTCAGCGATCGTCCCGCATCCGCGTCGGCGAAACGCACCTTTCCAGATCCGTTCTCGCCCAGCAGACCGTACCGCTGCCCGTAATTGAGCGCTATCTCCGCACCCTCGACGAGCAAGCGACCGTGGAAGGAAAGCGTGTAGGAATCAATCTTGATATCGCGGCCTTTGGGATCGGAGACGAGCACGCCGGCAGCACTCCTGCGTGGTGCTCAGTCGCGCACGCTCGAAACATGCGTGTCACGCACCTCTCCGTGGCGATCTGGAGTTTGGCCATCGAGGTCAGGTCATCGGTGCTGTTGGCAGCCGAGACGCTGGTGAGCGGGGTGTCGGCGGCGCTGCCCGTCACCGATCCGGTCGGCGTCGAGGTGGATGTCGTGGCATCGCTGAGCTTCGCTGCCTGTTTCGCAGCTTTTTCGGCGAGTCGTTTTTGCTTGGATGCTGAGGGTGGCATCGCAGATGAGCGACAAGATGACTGATACGACGATCGATCTCTCCTAGCATCAGTTTTCCATCGCAGATGACATAATCCATCCAGATTTAGTGGTCCAAGAATCAAGTCTCGCTGTGGTCGCTCGAGTACCATTAGCACGAGTCATGTTCGTGGAGTAATGCGAGGAGCCAGCCTACCATTGACGGGTCTCCCTCGTTCTCTCAACCACGTGCTGCATTTCAGATACTCTAACCCCCCCAAATGACTGTCGAAGCCGTGATTCATCGGTGCCGACGCCAAAAACAATCACGACATCGGGGGGGACGACAAAGCACTATAACAGAATGGAGATGTTGCGTGCGAGGGTCGGACGACCAATCCAGCAAAAGTGCTCCTTGGGAAAAGTGGATGCAAGCATCACGATCGTGGCCCGTAGCCTCCCAGGACCTGTCTGACCCAAATACGAACGCGACACAAAAACGGTCGAGTGCGCCGAGTGTGTATCTGATCACGAGTCATCCCCGTCTGCTAACCGCCCAAGCCATCATGTAAACGCATTGCCAACGCATGGGAACGACAACCGCCGTACACGGTCCATGATGCTACCATGTCACCCCCGGTTTGACAGATAGGGGGGAACGGTGGTATGGCGACTGAGCGCATCATCTCTTGGCTAACCTTGCGGCGATACCCGTCGCTCGCCCCGCCTTTCCCTCCATTTATCACAGCAAAACGCACGCACCGCGGTCGAAGCGATCTCCAACCGCAGCCGACATGAGAACGCTCGCAAGTCGAACAGGACAAGGAAGCGAGTGCGTGTGCGTGAGTATGCGCGTGTTATCGCTCTCGTAAGGACAGCGTCGCTATCAACGAGATTAGCTGCGAGGCACTCAGGCTCGGATAGCCAAAAGAGAAACATGTCCCTGGATGTGATATACGTACGGATTCCCCACCCCAGAGATTCTAATGTGACTGAACCCCACGGATGGACTGCGTCGGTTGTCGACGGGAACAAGGAACGAGGAGATACCATTTTAGTTGCCGATTCGACGGCACTGGTGATGCAGCTGCCCGTTGGCGATTATGGAGGCAGAGGACCCGCATCGGATAGTCTTTTTGTTCGTCGCGAATCTCTGGCTCCGGTCCTGGGTTTCCACCACAGCCTAGTAGTTAGGACGTTATACACGAGACACAAACTAACCAGTGCGCTCGAGACGTCGCCACAATGCCAGTTCCGCCTATGTAACTGACCGGAAAAGGACCCCGCTGTGCACCCAGTGACTCGTCGGAACACTAAGCAGACACGACCACAACTCCGAAATGGCCATTCAAGGTCGAACCGAGCCCCCAAGCGAGTGCTTCCCAACGGCGCCGGCGAGACCTCGAACCCATGCACGCACCGACACATTGGTTCCAGGTCACCGGCATCGCTGTAGCGTTGCGACGCTCGTCGAAAGAACAAAAAGTCCGTGCGAGAATCCTGAAAAGGGGCGCGAAGCCTCAGACGCTTCGACATGGCATCCCAAACGGCATGCGAATCCCAAGGGAGTCACCTCTGTGCAGCGTCGGACCCGACTCTCGACGTCGTCCGCATGGCGCCGTGTGCGGATCGCAGCGGGCACACAGCCCGAACGAGCCTGCTGCCAACCAGTCAGCCCCTTGCGACAAAAAAAAAAGGGTGGGGAGTCAGGGCGTATGGGGCAGCATTCGTCGGTCGTTCCTCGCCGGAGGGGGATCGCCGCGGGTACCGACTGCCTGCTGCCTGCCACCATCAGACCGTTGCCAACACCGTGCGTGGTCGCCATCCCCCCCCTGGTACCCAGGAACAGGGACCTACTTGACAACACGGCGTCCGTGCTTGGTCGAGGTGGTGAAAAGACGTGGCAGGCGATCACAGACCGGCGGGTGCCAAGCGTGCGCGCCTGGCCTCTTCGTCGCACCCTTGCTGAGACGAACCACCCGCGCGAAGTGACGGGGAAAAGGAGAGCACAACGCCCTTACCTAGGTATCATAAAGTCAAACGTCGCCAGAATCTTCAGATTGCAGAGGGAGTCCACGTCGCCGTCCCAGTGCGACGGACGAGCCATCATCATGACGTAACCAACCGTCGTGCTAAAAAAAAAGACGGTGCCCGTACCCTGAGTTGACACGTCATGCAGTCCCAGGGCCAGTAGCCTCCACATCCAGGATGCGTTGTCCTCCCTGCGTTCCGAACGTAAGTTTCCGTCGGGGAAGCGTCCTCAGCAACGTGACCATATGACGTGAGCTGGGATAACAGAACCATTGTTCTGGTTTTTCGCGAGTACAAATACATCAAGACGACTCATCGACGGCCAATCTGGCCCCAAGCCCGACAACATCGGCATCACGATCGTCACTGCGAGACAAACAGCACTCACGACAGGCGCCACCTCGTCGGCAACTCCATCATGAACCTCTTGCCTGTTCCCTTGCCCTCGCGCAGCTGCCGCCTCACGCTCCACCCATGTGTCGCACCTCGGCGCTCCTCCCAAACTGAACCTGGTCCCTCATCACCGCCGCCAACGGGCGCTCCTTCCGAGGCGCCTGCAGGCGCTCCAGACGCTCCAGTAACTCCCCGTTGGTCTGCAAAAACGGAAACGTGTCCGCGTTCAGCCCGGTCGCCTGCACCCACAGACAGGACGACGATGCGAGGTCGGACGCGTAGGTCACTGTCTCCAGTCCAGCGCCCCCGCGCACGCCCAGGTCGGCCAAGATCACGATGTAGGGCAGACCCCGTGGCGAACCACCGATGCTGTCATCGTGCCGTTGGATGCTCTGCAACGGATCGTCGCTGTCCCTGTCGACGCGGGCATAGTTTGAGATGAAGATTTGGGACATGTCGTCCCAGCGCTCGTCAGGGGTTTTGAACCAGATGGGGATCATCTTGTCGACCAGCGGTTGTCGGGGACCACATTGGACGCCACTCGTACGCTGCCAATGGCGCTGGGTCACCTCGTCCAAGCTATGTGGGGACTCGATCAGGTAACCATCACGTAGCAGAAACCACGTACCCTAGTTGATCGTCGGGTTCATCCTCTTCGTCTTCGTGGAGGTCCGCGCTCATGATCACCCAATGTGAAAAATTCATGTAGGCGTTTCGAAATGCGTGCTCGGCCTCGGTACCGGCAACCTTCCAGAATCGGTCGCCGAACACGAACGTGAAGAAGTCGATCACGGAGACCATTTGGCATGAAACCAACTCCGCGTCGAACTCCGTTGCTCCCCCAAAAGTCAGGTAGGTTGTCTTGCGAACAAGGAAGAGATCCTTGGCGAGCAGCCAGAAAAGTCGACTGACCAGCTCTCTATTGTCTCCAATATCGACCATGCCCTCCTGGATTTCATGCTCCAACGTGGTCAAGGTTCTCGTCAAGGTTCTATCGCTCAGGTGCAACCAACACGCCGCAGCACATGATAGGAAAGGCTCAGAAGGATAGTCGGTGAAGATCCAAAGGAGGTTGTCGGTCACTTCGGAGATATCGCGAAGGTGCCCCGCAACGGCGTCTTCCAGGAAGCGGCGCGATTTGATGTGACCGAAACGAATATTGAGGCCAAACCTCTGCCCAAGGACCGCCAATGCTTGCTGTGAATTGGACGGGTTATATGTAAAGTCGCGTATAAGCTTTTGTTGTGCAAGTTCAAATATAGCTCCAGGACGGAGTGCGCCCTTCAGAGATTCCCAGCTGTCGGGGATCGTCAGTACCACACACAGAGACAGCAAACAAGACTTACAGTGGCCGGCCAAACCCCATGATATACTTCATCTTCGCCACCTCGGAACACGGCATCAGCCTGAAACGCGGGGCAAACTGATCCCAGGACAGCTGAGAATATGGCGGGAAAAATAACCGATCCCTGCCAGCTATGTGGCTGATTAGCGTAATGGTGAAGAGTCTGAGGGCACTGACCCATGTCAGCCTCCGGGGGTACAAAGTAAGCTACATGTGGCTTTGTCGACGCGAAGACAACCCAAACTCCATCAGCCTTGGTGGATTGTTCAGAAAAGGCTCTGATGGCGCAAAGCAGCACCGTTGAATGAGGAAATGATCTCGATGGATCGTGAAGCGTCTGTGCTTCGTCAAGCGCGATGACCAACTTGGGCCGATCCTGTTCGACGCCAGGAAATGCAGAGGGGAAAAGGTCTGTCATCCTTCTATAATATCGTCTCACGTCACCCTTGACAGCACCCCAAGCGACTATGATCCCAGACGGGGTGTATGAGTACCCAAGCACTCCGGCCATTTTCGGACTTACTTGATCCGTATGGCAAGGTCTCCAGATAAACATTCTTATCGAGGCCCAAGTTGCTGATCATCTCCATCGTGACCTATCGATTGCAGTGGACAGGGGATCGGGCAGCGCGTGGGGGTTCTGTGAGCCCACCTCGTTGTATGCTCTCAAGAATCGCTCGAAAAATTGTTGGCGAAATAGCGAGTCCAAGTCGCACATGTCAGTGCTCCACTTTTTGACTGCCGCAGGGCCATCGTCGGCAAGGCGGGCAGACAAGTCGTCTGCAATGAGTTTGAAGATGGCTGCAAGGAACGCGCAGCACTTGATGAAGTAGCCACTCTGAGATTCGCACCTGTTAGTGAGGATGGATGCGGGGATGTCGTCGCGAAACGGAAAGCCTTGTTGGTCGATGGATGGCCGGACGTTGATATACAGTGTCAACACGCCCCTGTGAGAAAGCTGTGCACGAAGACACATGGTCAGCATAGTACGGGGGACGCGTCGACGATGAGACGACCTGCAAGAGCGTGCGAGTTTTGCCGGTCCCAGAACCCTGGACGACAGAGCAGAAGCGTGCATAAAACCTGTCGATCTGCCGGTTGTTGTGTTCGAGGTATTCACACAGTCCATCGACAGCGCGGCCACGGTAGGGCCAAGCCAGTGCAGCCGTCAACTCCCGTTGCTGCGTGGACGAGAGGCGGGGCGTTGCTAGATGGCGATGAGGATCAGCACGCCGGGGGACGAGCAAAACTGGAGCTCACTGTCGATTACACCTGCAGCGAACATGGTGGGGTGATCCAAGTTCAAATATCCTCCTCAGTGGCTGTGCAGACTCGACTTCCCTCCGCCATGGTCTTCCTCGCGCGCTGGTTCCAAAAGGTCGCTCGCCGTTCTGCTGTGTTCTGTCTTCATCTGACTCTGCGTTACAACAGGGCAGCGCCGACAACTACGAAGCCATCCTCGCTGGACTTGCCGCCGACGTGCAGAAGCGGCAGACGCGTCTCGCGGAGATCCGTCTGCGCGAGCGCCGCACAACGCTGCAGTTCACGCTAGGGACCTTTTTTCTCTGGTTTTCCTACGTCAGTCTGTGGTACACGCGCACACTGCCCTCAGTATGGCATGAGTCCCAACTCGGCACCGTGGCCATGGTCGTCGGTCCCATTCTGTGCGTGGCGTCGCAGGCACTCGCTCGCTCGCTCGCTCACCTTCCCCTTGCAGCATCTTGTTTGCGCGACGCATGATGCAGATATGGTACACGTGGAAGGGGAATCGCGAAGGTCCGTCCCTCTTCGTCCACTCGCGCCGCCTTGGCCTCATGCCCCGTGTACAGAGAAAACGCTCAAGGAGGTCCTCAAGAAGCAACGCGACACGGTCGAGGAGATCAAACAAAAGACCAACTATTACAGCACACGCAATCTCATCGAAAAGTACGACGAGCCGTCGCCACTCAGCCCAGGGGCGACCCCACTGCGGCGACGCCAGGCTCCCTCGCCGTCCGCACCTCAGACCCCGCATGCGCCACAGCCGCCGCCTGTGCCCCCTCAGCAGCACCTATTGCAGACGCCGAACGGACAAGGCCGTGGTCCGGTCTTGCAGCTCTCCCGTGCGTCCCGCCATCCTTGAGCCATGCACCGCGCTCACCCCTTTATAGCAACGCCCCAGCCCATCCAAGCGGCGCGCAAGCACTGGTACGACAAGCTCGCCGATGCGATCCTCGGCGACGACGACGATCAATCTGCCACCGTCGCTGCTTCGCGCTACGCCCTCATCTGTCAGAAATGTTTTACGCACAATGGTCTCGTGAAGGCAAACGTATGGGAGGATACGCGTCCGTGTTCCTTTTTGCTCGTGTGGCGTCAGGCAGTCTGTTGACTCGATTTGGATAGAATACGTCTGTCCGAAATGTGGCTTCTTTAATCCATCTGCGCGATCGAAGAAGCAAGCTGCGCAGCGCCATCCATCGCCACCATCAGCACAACAACCTTTGTCACCACAGGGACCGCCGCCCCCAACCCCCCAACTGAGCGTTGAAAGCGAGGCAACGTCTAGTGGGGTGGGGCACGTCGCAGGAGATGATTCGACGCAAATGGACCTCGAGTGATGCTTTTTAAGTCGCTTCCCGAGGTACTTCTATTAATAATGACTCTATTCCGCTCCTTTGGCTCTTTTCTCTCTTCGTGTTTGACTGCGATACGACATAAATGGTGACGTTCGTACGAGAAGACCTGTCTATTCCACTTCATCCTTGTAACAGCTCATTCTCCTTGTCAGTGTAACACTGAGAGGCAGTAAAATCTGTGACCGGGGCGACGCCCTGCCCCGCATGGAAGCGAGCCCGACATTTCACCAAGGGGTATCGAGGCCGCTTCATGAAAACTGCCGTTGCACATCCGTCGACGCGCACGCCTCTACTGGACCCCTCGGATCGACTCAGTCGTTCGAATTGCACGTATGCTTGATCGACGACAGTGCCAGATACATGTCTCCAAAAAACGGGGCAGGGTAAAGCCAGTCGGCGCCCGCGCGCGTTGTCCTCAACTGCTGCCAGCCCGCCTCCAACGCGCCCCCTTCGTGCTGGCAACGTGACGTGATACCGAGCGCGGTCAGCGGCGCGACAGCGTCGTGAACGCTCGTCGCCATGACCGCCGCGTCCGTCGTTGCGTCCACGGCCCGTTGGTCATCCGTGTCAGACGCGCTTATCCGGCAAGCGAGTGTCCACCCGAAGCGTGGACGGAGCAGCGGAGCGGCCCTGGTAACCATAACCTAGTCATCCGACTCGCCAACAGAGTCCACATCAACCGGAAGAGCGCTGCCAGGCCCGTATTCCTCGCGGCGAGCTTTATGTGAACGAGCAGTTGCACACTGGGCGACCGCGCGCGTGTCTTGTGCATCCCGAATCGAGATGCGGCCGGGGTGGCGCCGACCCTTGATAGCAGGCTGCACCGTCCATCAGCTGAGGGTGGCTATAGTTTAGAGGGCAGTTCTGACCACATATATTCAGGCCAAGTACACCGTAGCGGAAGACACGTAGAACATACCTGCGTGTCATTCTTGTATCCCAACAACACCGACTGACACTCTTCCGCGTTGTAGGGGGGGCCTCAAGTGTAGCAAAGGGCGGCCCATGGTCTGAGGCCATGTCTCCATTGTGATGAGTCTTCTCGTTGGCCTCTCAGGCTTTGATCTCCTCAGCTCACAATACACAACTAATCCCAGTCTGCTTGACCAGTTTTGCAATATTGTTAAAAATACACAAGACTGCGGGGTCGGCATTCTGGTGTTGTATTAGTGATTGGACACGCTAACCTTGCCATAGTTGTTCTAGGTATAACATCCGTAAATTAGAAGAACAAAAAGACAGCAGGATAATATTTTCGCCCTCCCTGTGCTGCACCCTACTGTAACTAAGAGCATTTATGAAGCTACGTGCTTACGAGGCACATGGCAGGGGATATGTACCACTACTAGGCTTGCCTAGCCAGTGTGATCAGCTTGATGGGGATCGCTTCGAAGTATGGCTATGCAATGGCTCCTCAACATGCTCAGGAACTATTCAAGACAATGAATCACATACCAATATTTCGAATCTCACGAAATGATTTGTTCTTCCATGCAGCAGTGAGCATGGCCCGTAACTCGCCATTGGTTTCGAGCAAGTGTTTTGCTTCACCTACTGCATCACAGTACTTTTTGTTTAATGTTCCCTCTGACTTGGCAACAATAAAATAGAGAAGAATGATCTCGTCTGCGCGAGAGTACTTGGAGCCACTAAGGTTGCAGTCTTTGGTGTCATTCAAAATTTCAGCATCAAGTTTGTCATGAGTTTGCTGAGGTAAGATATCTGGGAGAATCTCTAGGGGCATGTTGTGGAGCACAAGTTTTGGGATTGAGTTGGATTAGGTATTAAGAAGAGAACGTGCAAATAAGTATGGAATGGTCAAGTGAAGTGTGCTGGTTAGGCTCTCTGAGACGAAGATGGGGCTATTAGGCCTTTGCCTTGAGTACCACCTATATTCTATCGATTTCTAACGCATTATATTTGTAGTGTAAGCTGAGACAGGGGTGATTGTATGGTATGACGCACGCGTGCAAGTTAACTCGGTAAATTCCGAGTCCGGGATTTCCCAAACAAACTACCATAAGATCGTTCAAGAGACTGGAGGTAGGCCATTGGATTGTACTGCCGTCAAAGCACTGGTTACATTATCCAGCAACACCTGGATTTGAATGCTTTCAAGATTTTTTAGAATCAGCCCCACAAACTGTATGGAAACAAACAAAGCTTGTTTGCGACATCTCCGTCTTTTTGTAACTGTCACGGGTGGTTGGCACACTGACCCAGCTGTTCCCTCGGTCCTTGCTTGGCACAATTGCGCTGTGATGAAGGTTGCGGGAACCCGTGACCACAGGTAAAAAGCGTAGTATCATGGCTTATGAAACCAACCCACAGGACGTTTATCACGTTTCACCCTGCAGTGCTATTTGACACCTGCTGTTAAGCGATCTGATCTGTGGGAGTGAAGGGGGTATGTACGAGCTCTGCGGCGAATGCGGTGCATCTTGGGGTCTATATCGTGGCTTTTGAGATGGACCGGGCGCGGGGGGTCAATGCGTTAGCACAGCCGGACCAGTGCGAGGACGACGTACCAAAGACAAGATCGTGATGACGTAGAGGATCACAACCTGGAGCTTGGCATGTTGGATGATGTCGAGAGCGAGGATGGTCCGGTTTTGTAGAGGGGTCCAAGCTGGGGTTCTCGGAGCTGGTCAGGGGACTTGTTGAGCTTGACGAATTTGAGGTGAATTTTGGCGGTGTTGGCCAATATTTCGGGCGCGTCGTAATCGACTGTCGATGGCAGGTCAAGAGCTCATGTGGCCTTCTGACCGTCACTCTTTGGCACCTGAAATCCCCAGTAGTCGTCTTCTGTTGGAATGAACAAGCTGTGCTCAGTACAGGAGGCATAACGCCCGATCGTATGTTCTCCCCTTTCTTCTGATTATGATATCGCGCCGGTGGTTTCTGCACGCCGAGTACCGACACGCTGTTATTATTCTGACGCTACAATACATGTTTTAGGTATTATTCCTTCGTACCGTGCTTGGGCCGTTAGGGACCAAGCATACCCCTTGTTTTTCATTTGTTTCCTTCGAAGCTCTTATTCATGTATTGCGCCCGCCTTTCGTATATTAGGCGGCCACGTTTTCGTTGTCTCCCTCAGTTCGTTTGCCTGCGCACGAGGCTGAGGTGAGCCTTTTGTTTACGATACGAAACCTATTCGAGCTTACCGATTACAGTAGTAACGCTGTCGCTCGATAGCGGTCGTGCGCACCTTGTATATCTTTTACTTCTTGTGTAAATAGGCAGCAGCGTGCTTGTTGCCGCTGCTGATCAAAATCGGCGAGAGATAGCATGGCAGAATCAACAGACAGGGTATAATCCTCTGTTCGAAGTTGACTACTGCATTCGATGGGGTACGAGGCCTTTTATACTACATCAGTAGCACAGGACTCCTAAGACTAAGAGAATGTATCGTAAGCACGAGGCCCCTCCCAGGACCGCATCCGTCCACACTTCGACAAGATCACTCACGCCGAAACCACGGATTAAAAACGTGCGTCGCCGATTTTTTTCTCCCTCGCTGACGTGTGCACAAGTCAACTCGAGATAGACAAGGCAGTCGCAGGGAGGTTTACACGACACGCCATCGCACAGGCTACGAATTCACAGCTAGTCGACAAGCAGTCGGACGTGCTCGCACCGAGGGCGAGTGCCAGTCACGAACGTGTCCTGATCAAGGTCACCGCTAAAATTTTTGGCATGTGCAGAAAAGGAACTCAAGGTGCTGGGGAGCGAGGAGGGAAAGAATTTGCAGGTATTTGATCAAGGGACCGTCGACACGACGAGGCAATGATCCACCATACTCACATAGCTCCAGAAACTTGGTAACAGCAAAATTCAATAATTTGTCCGGTACGAGCCCTCGTATTCGACTCGCCAGCGGAAAGAAACACAGCGGATGACATCTAGAAACGTAACGAGACTCGGCCGGTTCGAGATGAACAGCATGAGGTGCAGAAGAAAGGGGCAGTGTTGAGGGGTTGAAATGGATTTATCGAAAGGTATGTGCATTTACTAGTATTGAGCCGCCATCCTAAGGACCTTCCAGTGTACTCGAATTTTCCTTCGCACCCACTGACCCAGACGGACATGTCAAATTTGTGTTTGTCGTAACTCCGAGACGGGGCGGCCCCTTTTCCAATTGGTCCCAGGCAACATTACAAAACAGGAACATCAGCAAATCAACAAATTGCTTTCTTAGGTTTTCTTGCACTTTTGGTACTTTTCGAAGATGGGTTCCCACAAGACCCAGCGGAAAATCCCTTCAAAGCAGCTCGTTTTCCTTGTCGGTATAGCATTGGTATGCAGGCAGATCTATCACTGAAGCGACACCCTATAATGGGGCATCGTCAACATGCACCTTCGTACTCGGTACTGTTTTACCTTGTATGTCGTGAAAACTATTGAGAGGTGTCAACAAAAATATTTCTGCAGGCAGATCAAGTGAACGACTTACAATTGCCAGGATCGTATTTCTGCTTGATGAACGACAGCGCGGGATACTTGTACCCGAAGAAGGCTAGAAACTCTTAGTGCATGAGCCCCGAGAAACGATGTCAACGCACATTCTTGCCAGTCTGGCTCGAATGGGTCACCTTCATTCTGGTAGCTGTGCTTAATCCCCAAGGCGGTCAATGGCGTGACGGCATCGTGAATAGCGGTCATGACCTCTGCATTTGTCGTTGCATCTACCCCGCGTGTCCAAGGCCTGTGAGATGTATGGCGGTTGTTCAAGTTGCGATGATGTCAAGAAAAACAAGCTCCAACACTCACGCACTGTATACAACATGCCACCCTGCTGCATACAGCCCCGGGTTTGCGCCGGTGGTGTTGACAAGGTGAGATGTCGCAGCAGGCATGTCTCCCACAATGAATACGGGGGCAGCGCCGAATAGACCTGGTACGTTTGGCTGCAGGGGTTTGTTGAGGATCTCGAGTCCGTTCCAAATCGCCACAGAAACGTCTGCGATGGACGACCCATTGGATGGGTCGATGTAAGATTGGGGGACGAGGCGTGAGGCGTATTGAGTCGAGGCACCGTAGAGGTTGAATACATCAAAAAACGGGCCGATATTATCTTCGCTAGCAGCACTGACTGTAGGGAACATGGATGGCGAGGTTGTGTTCGAGGTGACATTGTAGCTGGCAGAAAGGCTCTTGAGATCGTCGAAGAATGGGAAGAGGTCAGAGAGGTCGGCTGCACTTGTGGGCCAATAAAAAGACTTCAATTGTGGATTTGTTGTTAAAAATACGGGTGAATAAAAAAAAGTAAGACGCACAAGCAAGTAATTGTTCTCATACAAAATGAGACTACTGGTGATACCCGTGTTGACCCAGCTATTCTGATAATTTGCCACCAACCCGATAAATTGAATTCCCAGAGTAGTCAGATTCTGCGAAGCGTTGGGTAGAACCTCAAGCAGAGAGGCACCAATTGAAACTGGAGGGTATACCCTTATGGTGGCAGAAGCTACAAGCTCACTGAGCAGTGAGTAGGATGACATTATGTATTGGTACGCACTGACAATACCCCAGCTACCTCCTCCACCGCCTCGGAGAGCCCAGAACAAGTCTGGATTCTGGGCTACGTTCGCAACTCTGATATGCCCATCTGCAGTGACAACCTATGGATTCACACGGATTAACCCAGCAGGACATCCAGTGTGAGTAACGCTACCTCAAACTCAAGAGCGTTGTCTGCCTGTTTCGAGGGAGCGATCAGCTCGACAAAATCCATGAATAAATACGACATCTCACAGCCAGTCCATACGCAGGTGTTAGCCTATAACAGAGACGAGACTGTTAGGGGGACGTGTCTCACTCGAGGAAAAATATTTACACGCCGTGTCCACCTCCTTGGATGAAACCACCGGCTGATTTTTCGAGTGAATAATAAACCTGAGAAGCTAAAAAGAATACATGCCTGCTCCAACCGTCAAACACGCTCCGATAATTGGTGAAAAGTTCTGAGTAGCAGCATAGTGGTAAACTATACCATAAATACAAATTGATACTTGTTTTCAAAGTTTATGAAGGCTTACTGTTATGAATCTGTGCACCGGCACCCATTGTCAAGGCTGGAACAGGAGCAGAGTCTGACCCTTGTGGGACAAACTCTGACGTGTAGTTGAGGCTGTCTAACAGGTGAGTATTCACCTGAAGAGTGGATGGACAAGCAGAACGGCCAAGAAAGTCGTGACCTAATCCCTTTTAGCAAAAAAAATCAATCCGGACAACACCAACGAACCTGTGCTCTTCATTGTGAGCTTTACATTATTAGCGGTTGCCCATTTGACGATGATGCTAGCGTCTTGAGCATCCAGAATCGGGACGCTGTAAGGGGGTGTTGTGCCTTGATAGCACGTTGCACCATCAATTGGCTGAGGGTTGCTATAGTTCAAGGAGCAGTCCTGGCCATAGGCACATGCCTCCCAGTTTGACCATAAAAGAGCCGCGGGGATTGCTTCGCGCTGAAATCATTAGGTGAATGTGTTGAAGCAGACGCAGCACTGAATGCCCATTTGAACATGCCTGTGTATCGTTTTTATAACCTGAAAGCACCGACTGACATTCCTCTGTATTGTAAAGGGGGTCTGAAGTGTAACAGACAGCTGCCCACGGTCTGAGGACTTGGAGGCGTCCACCAACGGAGTTGTTCAACGAGGTCCATGCAGAGTCATTAGGCCAAGTACTGGCAGAAAGGGAAGTAAAATGTGGTGTCGCATATGGCATTTGCAAGCCCTGAGCCATTACTGTGTCCAGAACGATAATCAGCAGAACGTTCTCCAGGTATCTTCGTACAGATGGATGCAGATTAAGCTCACTTATAAGAATTCCTATTGTGTGGTGTTGCTTGCGACTGAAAGGGACATATGTCTCCGACTCCGTGTCGCTGGAAGCGGAGCTGACGTGGCTAGCATGAGTGACATCTGTCTGCCTAGGTAAGTTTAAGCATGTTTGAGCGGTAGCAGTGGTCCCACAGCACCCTTGAACGAATACACCCAAACTCGTCAACTACCATCTTACGCATCCAGTAGTTAGTATGTATGTTGTTCGTTGTGATCACCTACTAGTAAGTCCCACTCTTCCCAGATGTCATCGGTCATCGTTTTTTTTCATTGATGAGCGCTTGATCCAAATGAAGTAAAACAAGTTTCAGAAGTGTGGACAGCGGAGAGCATGTTTCGTGATCTACACGAAATTATGACTCGAAGCACTCCGTGTCGGGCCAAGATTATGGCGAACGAGTAGGTTATGTGAGATAGCTTACCGTAGGCATCTTGGAAAAGCTCACCTGAAGTTCAGGACCATTGGCAGTGATATCAGTTCTCAGTTTGTAGCAAAACGGTTGAAGCATGGTAATACTCCGGTTGCGCAAAGGGAGTTCGCCGTTCGCTTAAACAGAGTTCTGTGTGTGAGCGAGGATAACCCAGGGCCATACCCATCTCCAAGGATCAGAATCACACAAGAGTGGATCTCCGCATGATATATTTAGTGACAGGCACTGAGGCGATAAGCACGAGTTTCAAACCTGCGAAAAGTTTGTCAAGGTGCCTGACTGCTGCGTCAACTCCAGCTCATCGAAGACCGCTTATCACGATGGGCTACCCATTATACCCAACGGAAGAAGTAGGCGCATTAGATGATAGTGCGCACGACCAAATCCTGGGTAGGTGGCGTAATTTGAGTGGGTGGGGGAGCTGTCCGAGAGGGCTGCTCCTTTCATGTGGAAGCGAGCATAAATATCCTGGGAAAATAAGTTTCTTGATCCTTCCGCTGACTTAGGGTGCTTTTTGTTCAACGCAGTTAACTTCGCGAGCGAACTAATCTGTTTGAGTGCTCTCATGAGTTAGTTTATGGAAAAGAGGTTCAAGCAAGTAACGATGTTTCTAGTGCGGAGATAATAATTTGACTCCATTTAGTCTGACGTAGTTCGTGATGGTTGAGTTGGCAGAACCCGGTCATGGATGCAATGAAGACTGCAATCAGCTCTCGGGAGGCGCTGTCTGCTTCCGGGAACTGTATCCCAATAGGCACTGGCGTCGCATCATGCCACCTCCAAGGTACATTACAGACTGAGAATCCTCGGGGAAATGGACAGGGCTCCTTACGCTTGTCGTCGCGGTTCTCGACTTTATTCTGGTCATCTGAAGAGTTCTCCACACAGTGATGGCCACCTGAAATGCCAACGTGCCGCCCCTGTACGGGCTAGTCCATTTCTCTACGATGCAAGCGATCCCTTCCCCATTTGCACTAGCACTTTGGTTGACCAGGTATTGGGGACTCAGAGATGGAATTGGTATTCGGCCACTGGCGCATCGGTGGTGGTGGTTTCTCTGCAGACTTGATCTCTGGCGGACATGTGATGCAACAAATTGCATCCTTGAACGCTTTACCAGGATTCGGCCCTGCAGATATAAGTACGAGTATGTGGGAGGCAGCGGACGCCCCGGAGCGCCTCCACTCTCTCCGTGCTATCATGAGTCAAGAAAAGGTCTCGGCGGTTCACTATAGCAGGTCCAGTGCTCTCCCTGGGGATCACCAGCATGATCCACGCACGACCGCCCCCCCCTAACAAGTACGGGACACCGCGATGGCCGAGGCACTGCTTTTGGAAGCACCGCGATTCTGGTCGCGAACGACGTTCAAGCTCTTTGTCTGTCTCTTCGTCACGTACCTGTGCTCGGCTCAGAACGGTTTCGACGCCAACACCTTCGGCGGCGTGTCCGCCATGCCCAACTTCAAGGTGCAGTTCGGAACCAACATTGCAGCGACGAACGGGTTCCTTGCTGCGTTGTATGTGATAAGTGACCTTCGCCTCCTCCTATTGCTGCAAGAACAGGTTCAAGATTCACGTTTTGTGCAGGGAACGTCATCGGCAGTTTTGCCGCCGGTCCATGTGCGGATTAATGGGGGCGGAAACCCGGCATGTTCATCGCCTCAAGGATCACACTGATCGAGGCAATCTGCCAAGCGAGCGCGCAGAAACGGCGTGATCTCATCGCTGGAAGAATCGTTCTCGGGGTTGGTACGGTCATGCTGGGCCCTTCTGCTCAGAGTTGGACAGTTGGTAAACTTCGTCTAAGAAGCGTGCCACAACGGCATGCTGAAATGACGATGGAAATGGTTCATCCTGCTTGGAGAGGCATCATAGTTGGCGCGTACCAGTCGTGCTTTTTCCTGGGAACAAGTATGTGATCCTTGGGCCATAATGTCATTGACCGCCGAATACTTAGCGAGCAAACCACACCAGTCACCCCAACTCGGGTGGAGTATGGGCTAGCATACATCAACAATGGCTCAACCATTAATTGGAGACTGCAAATAGCGTTGCAAGGCCTTCCATCCATACTTGTCATGATCATCGTGTGGCTCATCCCAGAATCTCCTCGATGGCATATTGCACAAGGTGAGGACCAGAAGGCCAGGAAACTCTTGTAGAGTAAGCCATTTCTTTGAGTGGATAGCCATTATCCATGAAGCGAAAGGTATCAGGCACCATGGGTACGGAGACTGGGATAGTAAGGTCGTTTCACTCGAGATGGAGGAAATGCAGGCCTCTATCTCGACAAACGGGTCTGACAAGAAATGGTATGATTTCAGAGATCTGTACGTTCGTTGTTGTGCACGCTGAATATCTTCACTTGACGCTAACATCCTTCAGGTTCGATACCCGTAGCGCTCGCCATCGCGTGTGGATGGTCTTGTGCGTTGGTTTCTTTGGTCAAATTGACTTACCTCCAACCTCATACTATCTCCCTCTCATGGTTAGTCACTACAAGCAAGATCGGTGACTACTCATACTGACAGGTAGACCCATGGTCCAAACCACCGGAATTACCTTGGGACGACCCCAGTTGCTTTGCAATGCGCTTCAGACACCTATCATGATGATTGCCACCTTCTCTGGCTTGAGCATCGTGAAGCGTTACGGCACATTCGCGTCCGTTTGGACCCCCTGTAAGCTGGGGACCACAATATTACTAGTCGCTGTGAAGTCTGATTGAAATAGTCCAGGCGTTGTACCCAACGGAGGTTCTGGCGACCAACACCCGTGCCAAAGGTCTCGCCGTCTCAGGTTTGTGGGCTCAAGTATGCTTTCTGCACCTCGTTCTCCTCTGTATCAGCCACTGACCACCACATCGTGTAGCATCCTTAGCTTTGTGAACACATACGCTGCCCCAGTAGGTATCACCAACGCCTCGTGGCGTTTCCTCGCCATCGTTTCGTGGGCATCTTTGTGGTCTACTTTACGTTTGTCGAGACACGCGGACGGAGCCTCGGAGAGATGGCCTTTTTTTTTGCTGACCCAGATCCGGTAAGGGCGAGCCTGGCGATGCAAAAGGGAGGGACGAATGAGGACGGCGTGAATGTCGCGCAAGCAGGACTATGAGCTGATGAAGGGTGGACTTTGGTTAGCTCGCATATGCACGCTGTATTCTTAGCATCTTTATCTTGCGGGATAACGTTGTTTGAGGCTGAAAAGGAGTATCGAGCCTTGACACGAGAGACGGCGCCACAACCCGCAAAAAAACGGCCTCACCTTTACCAGGTCAACGACCTGAGATATTTAGCTTGAGGTCACATGTGATCGCTCAAAATTTCTTGCAGGTGACTGGGATGGTTTTTCGGTAGAAATACGCCTTTGTTGACAGACCATCTTCATCGTTCTCACGATCATGTTAGTCTAACAACTCGACTGTTTTGTTGCGAGACGGGCGCCCCAGGGTCAGCTCGAGGACTTATACGGTCGAAGGATCGAGTAGCCTCCAGCTCATGCACCTGATATCATTCCCCCTGAACATGAATATTGGTACAACAATACTGTGAGAGTGACACATACATATGAACTATGCAGTGACTGCAGTGACTGTGCATCTGCTTGTCCCCTGGCTCCATCGTGTATTGGTGTACCTCGTTTGGCACGGTGCATGGCGGCTCTGGGGGCGGAGAGAGGAAAGGCGCAGAGACTGTGAGCTGTGGAGCGGATGCTGAGACAACAGACCAAATTTCGAACTGGTAGGGATGCGACTTTCAAGGTGTTTAGTCCAGCAACACCCAGAAAAGGGCTTGGAGTGATAGAGGGTGCGCGTCACGGGGACCAACAGAAGAGCGACGGAAGCGGGTGGCTCGCAAGACCGCGGGAGCAGCAATTTGAAGTTGGGAAGCAGGGCCGAAGGTGCGGAACAGAGAGCGACTTGAACGGGAACGACCATGGAAATTTCCCCAGAGTCCAGCTCTTTATAACACGTAGCAGAAGCCAGGATGAGAGCCAGTCATACTAGTGAGCTGGGGAGTCCTCGAATTCAGACCAGGTAACTTTGTCCTGGCGTGGGCGAGAAAGAAGTGTGAGTAGTCACGTGCTCGCGATACGGGTCAATGTCTTCACCCGACGACCAGAAGGAACCTCTGGCTATCCAACCTTTGCAGGTCCTCTATTGCGGGAGTACGCCATCTCATTCATTCTATTTCGCACGTTTTCATCCCTCTCGACATAGTCTGCACGTTTCCCCCAGAGTATTGTGAATTCGGGTCGAGCCTGACCAAGTGTAAGGAATGGTTACATGCGGCTCACCCCCAGCTATTTGAGAAGTACTACTCGGAGGGTATGCATCATTCTCATTGGCCATGCTATCTAGTCGCTGATGATCGCACGGATTAGAGGCTCTTCAATCGAAGCTCGGCACGCTCAGCTTGGAGGCTCAGGCCAAGCTCGAAAAGGATACTGCAAAGAAGGAAGCAAAAGCAGAGGCAAAGGCGGATGCTGCCCTTAAGAAAAAGATGGTGCGCCTTATCGACCGCCATGTCTTGATCGGTCACTGATGGCCGATCGACCAACCCGTTGGCAGGCTTCGCAAATCACGATCAAGCGCATCGAGCGGAACAAGCGCAAGTTTGTCACGGCTATTCATGGCCTTGAAGCGTTTGGTGAGTGGCTTTGCCTTCCTTTACCATTGAAGTTTTTCTGACCAACACCGGATCCTGTGCAATAGAGGTTGAGCTGAAAAAGGCAGCCAAGTTCCTGGCCCAGAGATTCGCAACGGGCGCATCTGTCACAAAGAACGCACAGGGGCAAGACGAGATTGTCGTCCAAGGAGACGTGGCTGACGAAGTACTGGAACTGATCGAGAGCAATAGTGGTGTCTTCAAGGGGATCCCAGCGGCAAACGTAGAAATAGTAGAAGACAAGAAGAAGAAGGCAACAGAGTAACCCTGTAGGACTACAACTTGACGCGTACTTGCCGCATCAATGATTTTGTAAAGCGCATATATGATGTCATCCGGACCTCGATTATTGACCCCTGTTTCTACTTGCTTCTACATCAACGTCTAGCGCCAGAACACGTGCATACCGTGTTTCTGTTCACCATGGTGCTCCGTCGACTCACCCAAACCCACCCAGCTGAGCAGAGGCTTCTCTCCCGCGCTATCCACAAAAGTGCTCGACGACCTCGCGACTTGCCGAGCCCTGTCTCACACAGCGTAGAGAGCTACTTCGTGGACGGCAACGACACACCGCCACAGAATCCCTCTCTATACAGGGTGGACGCAACTTCAGATGCTGTGCAGAGCGCATATGAGCCGCCTTCTGAGCCGTGGAACCGGGCGGGTGTAGCGACGGTCGAATGTCAAAGTATGAGCAGGGAGGAACCATATGAACTGCCACAGGATGACCAAGACCTAAAATTGAGGTATGGAGGAAAGAAGGGGTACAAGGATGATAGGGACCCAGAGACAAGCAGAGCAAAGGAGGGACCTGAAGGCACTGAACGTTGGGGCCGGCAACCTAGCTTAACGGGACAGTGTGAGCATGCCTCACCTTTCCGGGTCCAAAACTTATTCCTAGTTACTGTATGGCACACGACAGAGCTCGATCTGACGAAGCAGCGCCTTTGGAAATCGATTCCATGGTCTTAGATCATGGCTTCCATTCATAAAAACGCACTAAACACATTCTATGGTCCAATGACAGATCGGAAGCACCAATACCAGCCTGTGCAATTCCAAATACGCCTTTGTGAAGGGTTGTGCCTCCATTTTCTTCTGCTCCCGATCTTCCCATCTTCTCTACCGCCGATATATGCTCCAAGTAATTGGCTTGCGCCCTGTTCAATTCTGCAATCGAGTGCTCAATATGTTTCCCTTATACTTGCTCCCGTTTCTGATCCTGTATTTGATTACTCGTTGAGTATGGTTTCAGCTTTGTATCACCGAAAGCCCAGTGTCGCATGAGATCTGATCCAGGCCGCCACACCACTCGCAAACCGCACACGTTGCGTTACCGCTCCCACAACGGCTCATCTAACCGATCAAATGGTACTCAACAACTCGCGTTTGGGATCTCACCTCTAACTACTTGCCGCCACAACAACGCTGGTTTTGCAATCATCGAGTCTTTCACACTCTTGTCACAGCCACACCCGTGAAAAGTCCGAGAGATACAACCCCCGTGGCGTTTAAAATTGCCCGCCACCAACGGAAACCAGCTGAGAATGGTCCTCGTAATGCAAATTTAATGAATTGTGGAATTCGTACGATCTCGGTTCTCTCCATGCCTGAATGCCTTCAGATATCCACTTCCAGTATACAACCTTTTTCTCATGCTAATCCACCTTTAATCTCCGGACGACTTCCCCCATCCCGTGAGTGTTTCACAATTTCACCGAAACGTCTTTCATCGCCTCGCAGGTCATTTTGCCGGGTTCCTGTTGCTTTCGAGTTCATCGGATTTCCCCATTAGAACTGAACTGATGCAAAGACTGATAATATGACCTGGCCGGACTCAGAGTGTTCCTCGTCCGCTGAGTTTTTGTTCAGCTTTTCTTCCCCGCAGTATCCATACTTTTGTGTTAACGCATCCCTCCGCCATTTTTGAAACCCCTTGGCGCAACCCAGAGCTAGATTCAATATTGCCACGTCCAAAAAGACTGGCACGCGCGAAGCTCGCGCGAAACACATGTACCATGTACATAAGTAGGACTCCGCTTGTACGTCTTGTTTGACCTTCAAGGGGGCTTTTATATCTGTCAGCGTGTGAGGATCCAGCAAGTGGAGTGACCGAGTCATTGGGAGTTCGGTTCAATTCTCGGTTGCGTTCCTCGAGCGTGACCAAGGCAATGCCGGCACTACAAATATGAATCGATCAGCCTGGTGGCACGTACTTACCCTCGTCCCAATTGTCACCCCAGTGACATACTTCAGCAACGTGTCCGTTTTCGTCGGGAAGCGGGCAACCTGTATGAGCGCCTACGGCCCCTGCGCTGACGCTTAAAAATGGCCCTAGCTTACAGCGCCCCAGGAAGGATCCCACATAACAGCATGTCAGAACGTCCTGAGCTGTTGGCGTACCCCAGCTTCCTCGCTCCCATACTGCGCCGTGCCCCACCGGCCAAGGAGGTGCTGGCAAGCGTGGGCGAGGTCCCTCGCCGTGCGGCAGAGGCCCGCGAGGGTGGCAACCTCCGCCGGTCTATATCGCACCGGATCTCGCGGGTGACATCGACGACGTTGGGGCGGAACCTGTCCGAGTCGCTGCGTCGGCCGCGCAGCGCAAGCTGCGTGCAACCGCCCACCACCGGCGACGTCCGGCGCGGCAACAACATCCGGATTAGGCAAGTGCGCGACGACGCGGCGGTCGCGGGGCACCCGACGCGGTCCGGCCCTCGCGGCGATGCGCGCGTCCAGCGTCCGCGCACGGTTGCCTTTTCTTCCACCGACGACGACGTTGCCTATTCAGACCTGGCGATGCTAGAGCAGCAACCACAGCCGCAGAACGGACGTGCAGTCGGGGCCGAGGTGCCCGTGCCGGCGTCGCTCCAGCACGGCGTGCCGATGACCAAGGTCACCGCCAAGTCGCAAAAGAGCTACATCTTCCGACTCGACGCCGATCAGGGCCAGATCATCTGGGAATCCAAGCGGTTGCGAATCAGTGCGTGCCCTGCCTTGTTGCGAGCATGAATCTGCGTTGAGCCCCCTTTGGCGAACAGTTCCCATCGAGAACATCAAGGAGCTCAGGTCGGGCTCGGACGCGCGGTATTACCGCCAGCAGTTCCAGCTCGCGCGCGAATACGAGGACCGATGGATCACGATCATCTACATACTCGACGGGCAGTACAAGATGCTCCACCTGGTCGCCCCCTCGTTGGAGTCGTTTCGGCTGTGGGACATCACGCTGAGGAAGCTGTACGCCATCAGACAGGAACTCATGACGGGACTTGGAAACGAGGAGATCCGCCAGGCAATCTGGATAAAGCAGTACTGGAAGTCGACCGGCGACCAGAGCGACCATCGGTTGTCTTTCGAGCAGGTGGACAAACTGTGTAGGCGATTGAACATCAATCAGTCTCAGGAGGACCTCATGCGGCTGTTCAAGGTATTTTTCAGCCTGTCTCTTCGTCCGTTGGTTGATTATTGGGTTAGAGTGCAGATTCACACAACCGGCAGTACCTCGACTTCACTGACTTTCAGATGTTCGTCAAGCTCCTCAAGGCTCGTCCAGAGATCGATCTGCTGCACCGGAAGTTATGCTCGATGGGCGACGGGAAGGTCACATTTAGCGTGTTTGAATGTTTCATGCGCGATACCCAAAAGGTACGTAGTTTTGTGGCCTTAGTTACGTAATGCTAACTTGCTCCAAGTCAGGTCTCACTCTACCCGAGCTTGAAAGCCTTTTCGTGCGATACAGCACCAAGTCATCTGATGGCCGCAGTATATCATCTACGCCGAATATCGCCGGTCTGACGCTGTCTCTGGATGCCTTTACTGCCTTTCTCTTGTCCCCGGATAATTCTCCTTTCGTGGGCCAAAATGGCCATGTATATCAGTCCATGACGCATCCCCTATGCGACTACTTTATATCCTCATCGCATAACACATATCTAGTCGGGAACCAACTCGTTGGAAATAGTACGATCGAAGGTTACATCCGGGCTCTCCTTCAGGGTTGTCGCAGTGTCGAGCGTACGTTTATTCTTCCTAGTGTACTTTGCATTCACTGACCCTATTGTGTAAGTGGACATTTACGACGGCGAACACGAACCAATGGTCTTTCATGGCAAAACCTTGACTTCCAAAGTGTCTGCCCGCGAAGTCTGCGAGGCAGTCATAAAATATGCGTTTGTGACCTCGCCTTATCCGATCATCATCTCCGCCGAGATTCACTGTTCCCTCCTTCAACAAGACATGCTCGCCGCGATCATGCACGAGGTCTTTGGAGAGGCTCTCGTCAGCGCGCCGATCCAAGGAAAGCCGCTCTCCGGACCATTACCGAGTCCAGAAGACCTCAAGGGCCGGATATTATTCAAAGTCCGTGCATTCATCCGGCGGACTGTGCGTACGCGATTGCTGACGCGCGTTATCGCAAGGCAAAGAACCTCTACGTCTCCGAAAGCGAACCGCTGCGCGAGCGGGACCTCACGCTCGACACCGAATCTTCCTCGGCAGAGGCGTCTGCGTCCGATTCGGACATCGTGCACGAGATCAGGGACGAGTTCCACAAGATGGCGTTGCGAGAGGCGGACGCGGTCAAAGGTGAATCAATCACCGTGGCATCTCCTGGCCGTCGTGGCGCTTGGCTGAGCGCCGCCCCGACGAAAACGACAGAGCTCAAGGAAGAGTTGCGAAAGGCACGGAGCGTGTTCAATCGCGTGCGTGGTCGGCACAGGTCGCCTGAGCGACCGGCTGCGGCAACCTTGGTGACTGTGGTCGAGCAGTCTGCCAAGGCGGAGTCCAAGTCGCACCAGAAAGGGAGGATGTCCCCCGCGCTCGTGTCACTTTTGGTCTACACTGTCGGCGTCAAGTGCCGTGGGATCAACAAGAAGGAGCACTATGCTCCCGAACACATGTTTTCGCTCTCGGAGACGACGATGAACAAGATCCTCAAGCAGGGTGCGGGGGACTTGATCAAGCACAACAAGACGCATTTGGTTCGGATATACCCGAAAGGCACCCGAGTCAGCTCGTCCAATTATTTGCCCCATCGGTATTGGGCGACTGGCGCCCAGTTGGTTGCAATGAACTGGCAAACATTCGGTGCGTGCTTCCCCCATATATCAGGATTCGGGTCGATTGATGTGCCTTGACTGATGGCGCGATATCATCTCCGACAGATCTGGGGTACATGATCAATCATGCAATGTTCCAACGAAACGGCAGAGCCGGCTACGTCCGGAAGCCGGAGGTGCTTCGCAAGACGGAAGACCCTCGCAAGTCCGACAAGGAGCACCTCCATCATCACACACGACACTATTTGGAAGTGACCGTAAGTCTTTCATTTCCGCCCCGTCTGTGATCCCAACATTTGATGCGTGGATGGCATGATGTTGGCTTGGCAGGTTATCTCGGCTCAGCATCTGCCCCGGCCCAAGGACGCGATGGGACACGAGCTTACAGACAGGCATGTCGATCCGTACGTCGAGGTGTCCGTGCATACGCCCGATTGGAGTCAGCTGGGCGATTCGCCCTTGCCCCTCGCCCCGCCGGCCGCGCACGCGCAGCGCGTCGCCGCCGTGACAACGATGCGGACGAGTGCGGTCAAGAACAACGGGTTCAACCCCGTGTGGCAGGAGACGCTCAAGCTACCGTTTGAGTGCGTCGGGGACATGCGCGATCTCGTCTTTGTGCGGTTCAGTGTCCTGCGGGATGGCGTGCCGGATGGGGAGCCAATCGCGGTGTATTGCATCAGTCTGGGGAGTCTAGCGATGGGTGCGTGTCGTTGTTGTGAACGGGCATGGAGGGGCTGACGGGATGTATCCAGGGTATCGGCATTTGCCACTGCACGACTCGCAAGTGTCGCAGTACTTGTTTTCAACGCTGTTCGTTCGATGCTTGGTGTACGATGCCTAAAGGATTGGTTGGTTGTGAAGGAGTCGCGCGCGAGCTTATACCATTGACGTTAGGTTTTCGACGTTGCTATCGATGCTATCAGGAACACATAATACTGTGTATTTGTACGGTGCATACCTCGTGAACGCAGACCTGGCTGGCCGAAGCTGGGTCTGCACGATCATCGAACTTGGATGACGGGACTGCAATCACCAACATGGAACGCATACGGACATAGACGCCTTCAGCTAATTCGCGCCCACTTTTCAATCGACTTGAAGATAAATAATGACATGGATGAGTCGGGGGAAGTGGCGTGGGTTTAAATAAACGGCAGGGAATACCAAGGCAATATGACTGTGTACTGACTCCGCTGTGCTCCGCCCGGCTCCTCCCGAGATCCCCGACCTCACTGCCATGACTCGCTCTCCGACAGTTCGCTCCCCAGTCAGGGTGCTTGATGCCGAGATTGGGAACACGGTCTGTGCCGTAACAAGGTATGTGCTCGCCATGCTCCTTTCCGTTGAACGGTGTAATCTGCGTTGGATATCGGGTCTGAGAACAAGTGGAAAGAAAGAGAGCCTGGTTCGTTTGGAGAGCGGATAGACAAAGTCCGACCTCCAACATGGGGCATAGGTATGTAGAATGGCCGAGCATTGACTTAGTCACACGTTGGCCAAATCGTACCAAAAGGACGTACTTGGAGGGGATACCTCCAGATGAACACGTGATCAGGCGGTATCGCACCGAGCATTAACTTTGTTGTCATGCGGCGCTGGGCCTGCGCATTGGCTCGATATCGTTATCCAGGGGTATCATAAAGTTGTAGTCGCCGACAATGTATCCTTTTTCTTTTTTTGGCTCCTCCAGCTGTCCCTTCTCCACGCACCTTTTCTACCACGCAGACCCGAAGCCTATCCGACGACAAAACTGTCGCCAAGTATTATGTCCAGTGAAGCAGCGCATCAATCTAAAGACGATAATGGGGTGCAGCCACATCTGGCGGTGCGGACGGAGGACTATCGTATCTGCAAGCTTGCCTTTTTTCCCGACGGGCGGCGAGTTGTCACATGCTCTTGGGCCGGGACTATGAACATCTGGGATTTAGAAAGCGGGCAGCAAGAAGGGAGGCCAATGGAGAATCGTGAAAGTATTTGGTTTCTTTCTGTCACCCCGGACAGCACAAGGATCGTCAATGGTTGGGAGCGCATAGGCCTTGGGACGTTGAGGACCAGAGTGTGGGATGTCCAATCGTGCAAATCTATCAAGGAATGGGAGTACAATATGGCATGCCACAACAACTGCGTCTCACCGGATGGTCGACTCGTGGCGGTCGGTAGCATCATGCATGTGGGGATTCACACATTCGAAGGGGACGAGCTCACCTCTATCTACTGTTTGGACCAAGAAAGCAACTTGAACTTCTGGGGCTCGCGGCTTTGCTGCATGGCTTTCTCTCCGGAGGGGGACAAACTTGCCTGTGGCTTCCATAACTATCCCCATCAATGGATCTGTGTTTATGACGTCATAAGCGGCAGGCGCATCCTTGAAGTTGATCCGTTACTAGAAGGCCACACTGGTGGTTCGATCCGGCATATGCTGTGGTCGCGCGATGGCAGCAGGCTCTTCTCCACTTCCCATGACTCCAAAACGATTCGTTGTTGGAACTTCGCAACAGGACAACAAATCGGACAGCCATGGACATGCCACGATCGTACCGATGTTATGTTCCCCCTTTCCACGGACGGATCAACCCTCGTGAGGGTGTCCTCGGATGGCACTCTTTGTTTCTGGAATCCGACTTCTGATCATCGCACCGTACCGCATCTACAGCCATTCAAACGTGCTTACATACAAGCAACCTTTGTCTCTCCTTTTGGCGAATCTGTGGCTGTAGTGGAAGGGGATGGAAGGGTCAACTTGTGGAGAATACCCTATCTGAATTTTATTGAGAACCCCGTGGCCCACTACTCTGACCTATCACTCCGTCCATCTTTACAGAACCGTCATGACATGGTCAAAATGACGCGGTGCAATACTTTGCTACCTCAACTTTCCTCTGTGCATGCTTCCAGCGCCGTGCGCGTGTTGGACTGGGATCTGGATTCGGTTTTTAACTCCGTTGTGAGCAATTTCCAGCTGCAGCTTTTTTTCCGTCTTTTGATGTCTCCTCGAAGATAACTGTACCGTCGGCCGATCTCACCCCAACTGTCTTAGCACCTAATCCACATCCTAACGGTGTCACGGACTTACAATCAATACTTCCGGACCGCACCCTCAAATTTGAGGGAGGCCAGCGCATATTCGAACAACGTCTACGCAACTTGGTAAACCGTTTGTCCGTTTTCCATGTATAATCATTAAACTTCTTCCGGTAGATCTCCCTCGCGACTTCAAGAGGGTTCCTCATACCTGACGATCTCACCTCCTCAACCCTACCTCGAGCTGCACTGAATGCTTCACCGGCTGAATTCAAAGACATACCACCTGTCAGCCTGAACTCAACGTAAGTATATCTTTCCATCATTGCTGAATCGACTTTATCTTGTCCCATCTCCGGTTCATGTACCTAATATCTTCCATTTCTCTCTTGTTGTGGTAGAAAGATGTTCAAGTTGCATACTGGATTGAGCAGCCTATGACTGATCCTGCTTCTTTATCACAGGGACGTCTCTCAAGTGGAGCCCTCTAATTCTGTCTTTTTTTCCACGTCGAACAGGGGATCGAGGAAGTTCCGCAAGATTGATAAAATCAAAGACAAACTTTTCGACATGCTCCGTCAGTTGTCTCATAGCGCAGTATAGGGTCTCGATGGGTTAACTCGGACTGCTTAAACATACAGGCGAAAGCGGCTTTAAGCTGTCCAATGGTCGGCTCCCGTGGTCCACCCTCGAAGGCGATTTGCAGACGCAGGGATACAAGATCCTAAATTGGCCACAAGACGTGACGCGTAATCGAGAAAAGGGGATATCCGGTATGAGTGCCGAGGAGACCAACAAGCTTTACGATGCGCTCTTTTATGACGCATGTCGGCTTCGGTTTATGCCATGTAGCGAGGGTGAGTTGTCTGGCATGCATTGTGTCGTTTCCGGTACTATGAGCAGCAGTTGTAGGCAGCGACAGTGGGACGACCTCGCTGCTCAACGCGTCGGGCTCGAATGAACCCTGCGAGGATCAGCGTTCTGACTTGACCAAGATTGAAAAGCCGCTCAGGTGGAAGGAGCCGATGGTTGATGTCGGACAGCCTCACAAGAGACGGCGTGTTTGAGCACGCGTCCGAATTTACATGCATCTCACCTGACGGCAGATGACGACCTTTGTGGCTGTTTGCCACTCCACATTGCGGCGCGTGGTGCTGTGACAGACTTGGATACGGGATGCGTACTGCCGTGTTTCTCTCGAGCTTGATGTTCCACCATCTGTCCCTGTACGAAGTCAAAATAGGATTCAGCCAACTCCTGTCAGGCACATGAAATGTTCCTCAGCCACAACTCCCGACGGTAATCTCGGTGTGCGATGACAGACAACGCGTCACCACCGGCACTGATAATGGGATCGCGAATCTTGACAGCAAGGGGATGAACTCGTGCAACTACCTGTCTTTTCCTTTCTTTCTTTCTGACAGATCCAAACGAATGAGGGTGCAGGGAGCTCAGTGTCTGCACTTCGGGTATATCCGCCTTCGCCAGGCTCGCCCAAGCATGGTGGCCATCCCTTACACGGTGAGATGTTCGCGTTTATCGAAGAAGACAGGGGACGGCACGAACGCTCAAGGAAGTGACGGTAGCTTCGAGGAGTCTGCCCCCAAGCTCGTGATCAACTCGTATGCGGCGATTAGCCTTACGACTCTGGCTCGTATATGCATCCTATTTTCGGACAAGATTCCACAGTCGACTTCATGTGCGTCCAGAAGCGTGCATGCCCCAGCTCGAAGCTGCACTTCATGAGCACCAACCAGGTCGTTCACATGGCCGAGTCCTCGTGACCGGAGACATCGGGGGCCCGGTGCAGCGGTGGAGGTCAGGGGCTTTCGAGAGCCGAGCGGAGTCGGGAGAGCGAGGTCAGGAGCAGGATCGCCTGTAGCGGAAGACTTTCCAGCATGTTCGTAGCTTAGAGCGACAAGGCTGACCTCTTCAGCAGGATTCGTAGTGCAGAAGGGAACGAGGTCAGTTCTATTAACTGGATGTGACAAATAAACGGAAACGAACAGGAGATGCGGTTATATAGCACAGGGTCGCACTAGGCGTCACTCGGGAACATTGCTGGGTATACTGCTTCGATATAGTTATCTCGAGCCAGGGGTACACAAGCTGTGGAGGTTGAATGCACTCTCTCCTTCTAGTCTCCATTGCACACACCTTTACAACTGTGCCGACCCGAATGTCAACGACGACCGAGCATCATGGCCAGCGTAATATTGCAAGAACCTGAAGATGATGGGACTCGGTTATGTTTGACAGTCTCAACACACGACGAACATATCATCATGCTTGTGCATATTTTCTTGATGGACGTCGAGTTGTTACGGACTCTTGGGACATGACAGTCAGGATCCGTGCAAAGCAATCCCATGCACAGTAAAAATTGTCGTGTACACATACTAATCATACATAAACCGAGGTGAACAGAGTGGGTGCGCTTTTCATAAAGCATCAACCTCCATGGCATCAATGGCATTAAATTTCACTTCCATCGTCTCTAGAAGTCCGGGCTGGAAATAGAGTCAGCATATATATAACGTAGCGTGTCAATAAAATGCATACTCGCAACAATTGTTCTTCACGGAATTTGGGGTCTTCCCGACTACTCGCGCTGAGATGAACCCATCCAACTGGTGTCAGGCTTGTACCAGTCTTAGAGAATTTAACTCGTTTGGCCCAATAGGCTGCAACCTGCTCGACCGCACCTGCAGCTGGCCCTGCAAATACAACTTTCCACTCCAGCGACCTTAGTCTGTTCTTCAATTCAGCTGGTGCCTTCATCATGTGTTCTAGCACGTCTTCCATCCCATCAACGGGTGGCTTGTGGCGAGAACTGATGGTGACCTGGAATGCAAAAATGCCAGTATCAAGCACAAGGATACTGTCTATTCCCGGGTAGGATGGCGGTGCAACCCAGTAGTAGGGAGGAGAATGCGTCCGGAGAGTGTCGACCGCACTGGGGGGGAAGGTGATATTTTCAGGCAGCTGGATGAGTCCCTCTGCGCCGTTCACCCAATGGCAGCTCACTTGTTTCCTGGTAGAAAATAGTCCATGGAACAGGAGTTCATATATGACACTGGCTGATCCACGAGTCGCGGGATTGCCCATCAATGCAGTAAAAAAATTTTGTTGAATTGCCACGTCACGCCTTGCGAGCGCAATACCCAATATTTTAGCGATGGTGTATGTGGGAATGAGGTAGACATGCTCAAAATGGTCATTCTCCGGTGGTCGGGTAAGTGGTCGAATAAAAAAGAAGGGTGAGGATAGGTCAATAGTGATATCGAGTTCTTCTCCTGCTTCAAGAAATTTCTTGCAATCATCGATGACTTTGGTAGAACGCGCACGGTAAGCCCTCAGCACTTCTGATCGATTCGCAGAGAGGTATTTGTCAAGTGTCCGTGGAATGCCGCCGATGTCGTTCATGAGGCACACCAGCTTATCGATGCGCTCAGCATTATAGCCATATAAAATGCTATATGGACTTCATCAGCTCCTGCCGAAACGAAAACTGATCACGTACCCTAGTCTGACAATTTCCGTCTTGGACCAGACATCCATAATGTAATAATCAGTTTTGTGCTGCTTGCTCCATCCCTTCCAGCGGTCTGCCCTCGGTGAAGTCGTCTGGAAAGCCCGGAGAATGTGTGAGGTAAGGAAGGCGGAATGAGGAGATATAACGTTCTGGTTCGAGTCAGAGAATGCCCACATTGCGAGCTCAGTTCTGGGCGTCAACGGTTCGGAGAATGGATGGACGGTTGCTGAGGCGTCCTCAAAAAGAACATAATACCCTTCGCCGCCTAGATGCTGGATGGCAACAGGACGGTGTTGCGCGATGCGTTCAACGAGTGCATACAAAATAAACAGAGTTTTCCCTGCAACTATAAGCAATCGAGGCTGAAAATTCATATGAAACATACCGATGCCGGGCTGGCCGGTAATAACTGCACCACGCTTATATCTCTCGAATATTCGGCGGTGCACGAGGTCCTGTTCCGAATCCTCGGTTTGCAGGATCCTCATCGCGGTGCGGTACTCATCTCGTATGAGTAACTTGGGTGTATCCAATATTGCCGTGAACAAGGTTTGGAAAGCGGAAAAGTGGTCCCCAAGGTCGATGTATGAGAATTCCGAAGGATGATGTTTCACGACAGACGCACGCGACTTCCAGACGTCTGCGGAGAATTTTTGGAGGCTTTCGAGTTCGCTCGGGGTCAACATAACGGCCGACAGTGTGGGATGGAAGCTGCGAGAAGAAGGACTGAGAGCAAGAGGGGCGAGTGACCGTTACGATAACGCCACTCATTCTGTCGCGGTCTTGCCCAGGTGCATCGGATTATCGCAGCCAACCGATCTTCTCCCTTTCGCTCTCCCCCAACGGCTCCGTCCTCGCGAGTGCATCCTGGGACGACACTGTCCGCCTCTGGGATGTAACCCGTCCAGCCCCGTCTTCAACAATTCGACGATACCGCCGCAGCACCTTTGTGGCTGTAGTCGAATCTGATGGAGATATCACACTCTAATCTTATCAAGAGCTCAGTATGCACCCTCTGTTGATCGTAGCACACTACTTCAACTGCTGATTTTTTCGTCTTGGAAGAAAGGCATTGCACCACAATCTTCCGGACCTTACTGGGATCACAATCACAATGTGAACAATTTTCTGGCACGACCCCCTGCTTGCTCATGTCTCCTTGCAGATATCCGCACTCCCCCATCTTCCTGCCATCTCGTTGATGCTGGGTCGCTCCACCTCCCTTCATGTCGCCTGTATCAGGAAGAGAGCATAGCCACGTCATCTGTGCTGGCTCACGATCAGTGCTTCTAGACTTCTCCCTTGGGCTAGAAGAAGGTTAACCCATGTTCGAATAACGGCTACGTAACTTTGTATGCCCACTTGCCTTTTTTTTAAAAAAAAAAATACAGTTGTGAATCCCCTCTCACAGATTTCCATCGGGATCTCAAGATGGTTCCATATACCTGATCACCTCATCTCTGTAAGTCCACGTCTGGCCGCACCGAATGCTTTCTGCCCTGGATCGGATGGCACAGCAAATGGCAATGTCTGTTCAGGCTGGATGTACGTGTATCTCCTCATGATTACACGATTGACTTCCTCTCTCTATCTCTTCTGTACACCACACCTTATCCGTTCTGTTAAAGATTCAACTGGCCTATAATTGATCCCCACTTCTCCCTTTTTAGGAATACGTCTCGAGTCGAGCCGTCTATTCTCGTTTTTCAAGCTTCAGTGAACAGGGACTCTAAGAAGTTCCGTAAGATCGACAAGGTCTAGAACAAGTTCGTCGATGCTCCGTGAGTCCATTAGAGCTGTAAAGCCTATCCTCGGTCGGTTGAGCAACTATATATGCAGGTTCGATTGGGTTTAAGTCGCCCAACCGTCGGCTCCTGCGGTCTACCCCTGAAGGTGATTCGCGGAAAAAGGGTCACAGGGTCCTCAATTAGCCACAAGGTGTGATTCGTAGTCGAGAGAAAGCGATATCCAGTTTGAGCGCCGAGGATACGAACAGTACTACTACGCACTCTTTCGTGACATATCTCGGCTTCGGTTCGTGCCATGCGGCGAGGGTGAGTGCCCTACCAAGTAGTACACGTTCTGTCTCTGATGGTGCTCCGGCTACTACGACGCAGAAAGGAGCTACGAGCTTATCTCACTCCCCAGCATGTTGGTTTCGAATGGACCGCGTGAGAGCGATCATTCCGGCTTGCAGGTGCTCAAGAAACGGCTCAGGTGGAGGAAACCAATTGTGCAAGAAAGGTTGCGTGTCTAGGCACCCATTTGACTCGTCTCGTTTGGCAATGGATTGTGTAGGTCATACCACTCTGTATCGTAAGTAATGGATACTACGACGGACATGGATGTAGTATTTTGATTCCGAATGCTTCTTCCAG
>JBBPKK010000207.1:0-39393 GCA_038089215.1 Tylopilus vinaceipallidus
TCCGTTCGGCTTTAGCAGCGGCCCGAATGGCGGATACCTACAAATTTTCTTGTTCAAAATCCGACTTTATTTCCGTTGTGCCTCGGAGGGAAAATGGTACAGACCATCGTCAGCTCTGTGACACAATCATCCCCACCGAATGGATCCTCGCCAGACTAGGCAACGGGCTCACATTAAGCTATTTCGACTCGGAACACACAAATTTCTTCAATCACATGACTTGGGACGTTGGTACCTCTTCGGCGGCGAATTGGTTGTTCGAGACATTCATCCATTACTTCCTCGCCCATGGAAACATGTCTAGCGCGATTCACTGGCACGGTGCCAAGATCTCCGAGAAATCCGCGCTTTCAGAATCCAATCCGCTCACAACACTCGATGATCCACTACCTCCCCCCTTCTATTGGAAACCGGACTCCAAATTCTTTGGATTCGGCGGTGCCTTGGTTACCAGAAACTGCGTCATTCTCATACAAACAGTCCTCACAGGTTTCCATGCCGTCCCTCAAGAAGGCATCGATGAGCTATGGAATTCGTCCCTTCACCAGAGTGTGAAGGAGTGGAAACTATTATTTATTGGACCTGACGAAGAACACATCAAGATGGTCGCATACCGTCATGTGGGTAAATTGTCGTATGGCAGGCGGGAGCAACGATGCGCAGTACCGGTCGGATGGATGGCCATCTACCCTACTAATGACTTCGACTACAACGTAAGACAACGGTCGCATCCAAAAGAATGTTACTGATAGCATCCTTGCCATGTAGGATTTCCTTACCTCCCAGGATCATGGTGCGTCACAAGATCAGGTTTCGGAAGAAAACGGAGAGGAGTAGGCAAGTACGGCGAATGCCACAGTCCCGCAATTCGATTTGTGTGTGTACCAAGCCTTTTGATGAACGGGTATTCTTGGATACCAAATCTGTTGGCTTGTCGCAAGCGCTGAGGCTTAAAGCTTGAAGACCCCATGACGCTGATATGAAACATGAGAGGAATCACAGCGAGATCACGATAGTACCATTGCGGCTTGGTGAGGCGTGGCAGTCTTGATCCCGACGTTGTCGCATTCACAAATGGCCGAAGTTGTGACAATACTCAACACTGCACCTGAATATAACCTGAGCGGTTGCCTAGCATGGTAAGTCGTCGCTCCGGCTCGCTCCAAGTCTTATTTGAGTCGACTGAGATTCGGACTCAAGTCTGCGTGGGCGGTGCTGTCGTGTTCACATATCACCTTCCTGGATCATGATCGCCGCCAACTAGTCTTCTATAGCGCATGTACACTACATGAACGCGTTCGAGTTGTCTGATCATATGGCCTAAACGCACCGATCATTCACCTCGCTCAGTATACCTTCCCAAGTGAACCTGACTCGGGGTGACCCTGATAAGTCTCATTCGAGTTGTCGACGTTGACGGCGGCCACGGCTGGCCGACATACTTGGTATGTCATCCGTGATAACTGAGAGCTGGTCTTGAAAGCTCAGTTACCTGCTTTGCAGCGCTTTTACACCGTTCGCGATCAGCCAACCAGCATCCTCATCTTGAGTTGCCACATTTCCCACCATATCAGATGCCGTCTTCGTTGTTTTAGTGCATCCAATCGTGTTCGTTGATTCTCGGTTCGTCGCGTCTTGTCGGCCCCGTTGGCCCCTTGTCCTCTATCGCTTAGGTGCATTCGTTTTGTCGAAGCACTCGTTCTTATGAGACAATTCTGGACGCTGTGGACGAGTTACGGTACTGCTTACGTCCTGTCCGTTAACGATTGTCTTGACTCCAGTGATCATGTGCCTCAGAAGGCTAGGATCCGGGAGTTACGGGGACAAGGATGGCAGACATTATGACGGGTTTTGTAATTAAAATTAGCTGACAGATTTCAGCAGTGCCAACTAAGGCAGTCGCTTAACGAAAGATATCTCAGCATCTTCTACACGGTGAGCATTGCAATATGGCTTTTCAGTAAGAACTCACCGAAGCCAGACCATTTGTTCAAGTCATACAACGCATTGAGACCGACGGAGTGGGTACTACACTGCGCACCAACGAAGAGCAGTAAAGAATACTATAGTAAGCATAGAATAGGGATGACACAAGTACTCACACGAGATCAGATGCGGCTGTGACGTCTCTCCGCACGCAACTCGTTCGTCTCGTCCCTGTGTTCTCATCCGCCGCCTCCCCCACCCTCGCCCTCACAGAATACCAAGCTTTGCTCCCCTGGCTCACGCTGGAGGCCACGTCCAAGCACTTACCCGCCTTGTATGACAAGTGGTTCAGACTCGTCCTCCCTGGCGTCCTTGTGCTGGGCGTCGCCTCGGCCTGGGGCGGATACGCCCCCCACCTGCGCGTGCGCTGTACACGTACGAGACCTGTTTCGCCCTCGGCCACTTTGCGTTCGCGCTGCCTGTACATGACGAGCCGGAATGTCACCACTGCAGACGACGACGCGCTGACGTCTGCGACAGATCGCCCGGTGCATCAAGCGGCTCGTGCCTGGGCCGACGGAGGGGAGGGACGAGCCGAGGCTTTGGCTGAGGGTGTATACCGTGAGAACGTTGATGACGGACGTGCCCGCATTGCTTTGTTTCGTGGGGACACTCCTGCACACCGTGAGTTGATCGACCGTGCACGTCTGTACGTCGATGATACACTGGCAAGTGCTACTCATACATCACATCTGTATGCCTACCTACACAACCTGGTCTGGACACTGGTGGTTCGTCTCAGCTAGAATCGACCTGTGCCCTGGACAAACATCCGACTGCCGACTTATAGCGTGCTTGGAACTTTAGAAAAAGGTAGTGGTGACGCCCTGCAAATCGAGACGCAGAGATGGAACAGCATACGGTCGTCGCTGTATCAATGATGTCCGGATCGCTTCCTTCTCTGCCTAGAAGACTGACGCTGGAGACCCTGATATAGACGCCCAAGCTGCAAACAACTCACGAGATCAGTTTCGTACACCGTAACGTTGACCCCGAGAGCTCCCTTGCCGGTTGTCTTGCAGGGAACGCCTCGGATGGCGGGTTTGCCTGTTGATGCCGAGAGGACGCACTCAGGTTTGCTCTAGTCATTTTTCGGCAGGGACAAACAGTACCATGACCCGAGAACAAGCTCACGTTCCCTGCCATGAAAAGAAGCGGGAATGCGCGATACCTCAGCATCGATATAGACCTTGGACGGGGTGGGTCGCATGGAATGGACAATCCGCTGCTGCTCGGCAGAACCATCACGAAGGTATGGCTTGAGAACTTGTATCTTGATATACTTCCTTCGTTGCGGCTTGCCTTTGCAAGGTCTGATGGCTAAAACGGGGCAACAACAGTGAGTGAACGTCTCAGCAAACAAACAGCAAACGTCACTCGATCAACTCTGTGAGATGTGTCCAAGTCGGTCGCTGGTTTAGCAGCTCGGATGTTTGACTGCTGTGACTTTTTTGATTGCGTGGTTCGCCAAAGTCATGAAAAACAACAGCCATGTAGATGATCGTGTTTTTGATTCACATTTGTCGAATGGCCCGTGGTGTACGTGCACCTCTTCTCTTTGACAATCCACCGCCCCTCCACCAGGCGGAAAAAGATTGACCGTCTCGTATGTTATTCAGTACATCGAACCCGGGACGTGGCCAGCATCTACACTGCAGTTTATTGGCGCCAACTGTCGTTCATTCCAATTAGGTACGAAGTAATCGATCTGTAAAAGAGCCCGTGCAACAACATACTCTACTATAACTCGAAACAACCAGGGTTCCTACTAGGCTAGCGATTATGTAAAGACGAAGAAAAAAAAGCAGCCTAACCGAGTCTGCAACCAAATACCAGTGGATGCCGCCTCCAACCATCCCCGCGCGCATCAACAGTATAAGAATTCGAGGTCGTATCTGTACGCCTCCCAATCGACCTGCAACCCACACCGACAAAGTGGTTCCAGCCGCGCAGCCAAGTTCTCCACCAACAGGTGGGGTGGCATGGCGTCGTACGCGATGCTGATCCGCACGGGCTTGCAAGACAGATGCTTGAGTGGCACAATCCCGCGTTCCAGTAGCGCGTACCGCGCCTCAATCATATCTCCCACCATCGACACCGTCTCCGTCGTGTCCCAGTACATGAAGAACCGCTCCAAGCATGGAAGCAGACAGTCCAACACATCCCCCTCCATGCGTGGCGTCAATGCGTCCAGCAGGCCCTTGGGAGACGACTCCTCGTCCGGGTGGTACTCGAGCTCCGTCAGCGACGGCGCTTCGGCAATTAGCGTGATAAGGTCTTGCGAAGTGAACAGCTTGGAGGTCGTCCCGTACTTGAAATGGCGGAGCGACCGCGCGTGGGCGCGCAGGAACGTCTTGAGCTGGCTGTGGTACGTGATCATGTCGCGCCGCGGGCACGCGTCTTCGATCGCGAGCGCGCCAAGCCGTGGTGCATCGAGGATGCTCAGGAAGTCCCCCGTCTGCGTCGTGTGTGCGGCGTCGCGGAGCAGCTGCAATTGCAGGCTCTCGAGGCTGGCGAGTGTCAGCGGCTCGAGCGGCGCATCCCGGGCGCCGCTGTCGATGGCGATGCTGCATTCCTTGAGCGATGTGCATTGCCGGAGAACGGTCACGTAATCCGTGATCGAGGACGTGCTGGAGCGCGCATCCTGCATGAAGGACAAACGGGTGAGCGTCGCCCATGGCGCGTGTACATCCCGGATCGTGAGACCAGCGAGCGAGAGCGACAATTGACGAAGCGGCGCAAGGGACAAATGGAAGCGGATCGGCTGTACGGCTTCGGCTTCATCTGGCTGGCGTATGCCGAAAACGGACATGCCCTGACCACCGTCAGTCACGTCGAACGTCGACAGCGACGGACAGTGAGCAAACGCGCGGCATGCGAGCTTGTATATCATTGGCGCGTTCTGCAGACGAACGTGCACCATCTTCCACCTGTGTCCGTGGGCGGCGATGGTGTCAAAGAGCTCCACCAAGCCAGGCAGCATCCGCTCTGTCTTGCACACCACAAGCAGGTTGAGCGGGAGACCACCCGAATGGACCAGCCACATCTGTAGTACGGGCAACGCGTCCTTGCGCAGTTCCTCCGAGTAGCGTCCCTCGCACACGTTCACGAGGAGGTCGCGCCACAGCCGAGGCGTTGCATACGCGACGGCACGCCAGGCACGACACACCCGTCCCAACGACAGTGGTGCCTCCTTGCTCCTCGCTGTCGCCGCAAACAGCACGGCGCGCGAACGCCGCCCGTCCACACACCACTCGAAGATCTCGGCCAGGACCTCGGGCGGCAAACGCTTGATCGGGGCGAGCGTCGCGTGGAGCTGGACGAGCGCATCTTGAGTTGCCACATGGTCACGCTCCAGGTCAGCGAGACGTCGTCTGAGGTGCGCCACGTCGTCTTGGATCGTGACGAGCTGGCGTTCGTGGGCCGCGATGAGGGACTTGATGTCGGTGCACACTTCGGCGGAAGGACACGCATTGGAACGAAGCAGATGCGAATAGGTGTGCTATGGGTAATACGAATTTTGAGGTTGGGGGCAGGTCAGACGCGTGGACGACTTACGGGTACCTCTACCGACCGACGTTCAGTCGGAGTCGATCCACTTTCCACCATTTGGAGCTGAAAGGAGAGGGAAAGGCGGACGCGTCTGAACAAAGGGCGCTGGAACAGAGCAATCGCACGCCTGAGTAGAGAACGCCAGGGAGGCTAACCTGTTCAGGATGGAGGCCTTTGGTTGACAGCGGTCATTATTGTTTATGAACCGAGCGACTTCCGAGCGTCCATTCCCGGCTAATATGGAGCCTGCCATTCGCCGAGCAAGCGGTCGAGGACAAGTGGAGGATCTGAAACCAAGTCTGTATCACGGCAGAACATGAGGATCCCACATGCGGCCATACGTCTGCATCCCACGGTGAGGACTCTGGCGAGGCTACTGCAGTTTAAAGGGGAGGTCAGATGGGCAGCCCTCGCCGGGGTGGCGAAGCATTCCACCGCGAAGCATCGTAGCTCCGCCGTCGGAGAACATGCCGGACCAAACCGCCATATTTGTGACGCACCTCACGCAGAGAGTGGATGGCACGACAAAGGCCAGCACGCCGCAGTCAGCCCGCCATCGATCACACGACCATCTCGGTCATGACTCTATTCATGTCCCCACGCTGGCATTTGCTGCCGCCCCTCTCCACCTTCCGCCCACCCCCTCGATGCCTCAGGCACCCACCGCTGGCCTCGAGCTTCCTACTCCCGCCCGAGGGAAAACAACATCAACGTCCGTCTTGGAATGGAGGCGATCGAATGGAGCTTGCATTCCTCGGCGTGACAGGAGGAACGTTTGGTCTCCCGTGGTGGCTGAGCGTGGGACAATACTATGAGGCTGACCACGATGAATCCGCGACAATGGGAAGGCACCCCTAGATAAGTACGGGCGGTCGATATCTAATACAAGTACGTGAAGGCTGTCATGAAACGTTTGATGAATTAAACCGCCCTGTGCCACGTTGCAGAGCACCCTTTGTAGGGTCACAGCCAGGGCTACACCATAGCGGGCATGGTCATGAGAAAGCTGTCTGTTTCCCGGACGCAGACCGAAAAAAAAAACCCATGCTAGGCAACTTGAAGGACCACGAACAAACTTGGAGGCGATGGGTCATTCCCATGCTCCGTACAGTGCAATTCTAGAGCAGCACACTAGACATGCCATTATCGGTCCGATCAGCGGTCTAAGGGAAAAGAGATCACCTTCCACCGTGATCGGAGCTGCGCTCACCCAGAGCGGAATGAAAGCAGCCAACATGAAGGAACGTAACACCAAGTATGGAGTAGGGCACCGCCCCACCGGGAATCTTGGTCAAGGACAGAGGGTCGACATGTGCGAAACATCGATATGTCAATGCCGAAATGGGATGCATATTTGACCAAAGCGAGTGCTCTGTGCTTGACCATATTCGTCAATCCAAGCAAGTTAGCACAGCGACGGGCAGTTAGATCGGACCGCACGTCGTCGGTGGGCGGCGTTCAACCCTGCGGGGCAAAGTTTCCCAACGAACCACCGCGGGCACCCCGAAGCGGTCGAAGCGTCATCTTGAGAGAAGTTTACCTTGCCCAAGCAGAGGAACAGCTTCCTGAGAGTGGAATCAGGAGGTGGGACAACATGAAGCGGTACCAGGAAAGCAAAGATGGCACGAAAGTGGTACGCAAGAGCTTTGGCCGGATACTAATCGAATATTTTGTCAATTTCTGGCCCTCGCCTAGCGACCTCGGCGTCCCACATGAGCATCGTTGTTTAAGCACATCTAGCTCACCTGAAAGAAGGATTAGTTGCCTACGGCTGATGGTGCAACCACAAGTCACAGAAGACCCCACCACACTCGGCATCTTCCGACAAGACCTTCGTCACCGCTACTAGAGGACGCATTTCAGTAGATCTATACAACACTTCAAATAGTACAAACATTGCATTATAATAAGCTATCGTCTATCCGACGGTCGTACATAACACCACCACACCTTCGGAGGGACACGGCGTTCTCGTTCGGTCATGATCGTGTTGTTTCACAAGCAAATTTTGAGGAGAGCGTTACCACGCAACCCAAGCAACAAACGACTGGTCGTATGACCGGGTCAGCCAACTGGCGGCGAGCAACGGCGCGCAGGACGTCTCACCTTGGGATATGTCCTCACGATCAACTTGCGCAGTTCGTCCATCAGCAGGATACCAAGCGCAAAAGTAAACGGAAGCCCCCAGAATATACCAGGGATAGGTCGCATGTTAAAGACACGTTGAAGTCCAGGCCCGTAAAGGTTGACCACCGCGATCAAGGCAGTGCCCACCATACTGCACGGCACGACTAGGTTCCGCCGAGGGCCCCAGAGAGGATTGGAGTGTACCATCGAGACGCGACGGTTACGGACAGATAGGAGGGTGCCATACTGGCCAAACACGACTGTAACGTAGCTAGGGGATCGCCACCGTCAGAAAAAATAAATGCGCAGGCCTCCGACGACGTACTAGATACAGGTGCCCACATTGACGAATTCCGCCAGCTGGTCGGCACTAAAGCCCTGCCATCCATCTTTCCATTTGTTATAGACCAAGATGACATCGTAGAACGAGAGCCCTTGGCGTGCCATGTAGAAGAACCACATGCCCATTGCACAGGGCCAGAGCATGAGCCCGATGAACTGGAGGAATGATTAGCGACGCGCCAGTTCGACTAGTAATGGTTGCTCACCAAGTAGACCTGGAAGAACAGACGCCAATCAGTCAAACGGTCCGTGCGTGCATTTCGTGGTTTACGTGTCATGAGATCTGGGCGGCATGATCAAGGAACGTTCAAAGACCACCCTTCGTACTCACCAGCTTCCGCCTTCTCGTACATCAGGGATATTGACATAACCACGTCATTTGTAATACAGAAGCAAACCTGCTGGTACGTAGTCATGGGCATTTGCATACCGAGAAGGACGTTCGCAAAGACGGCCATGAACTCCGCATAGCTTCCGGCCTGAGACGGGCGTTAGTCCTCGTCGACGTCCTGCCAAAAATTTACGGACCGGCATAAGGTATAGAGTAACCTTTTTAAGGTTATCGAACACGAGACGACCCATCTCAATGGCAACTGGTATAGATGCAAAGTCGTTCTTGAGTAGGATAAGGGCAGCTAGAAAATGATTTCAACAACTGGATGACAATGATCAACAAGATCAACATACCAGCTTCCTTGGCGACATCACTTCCACTTCCCATCGCAACACCAATGTCGGCAGCTTTCAATGCTGGTGCATCGTTGACACCGTCACCAGTGACGGCAACTGTGTTATCGCCGCGGTACTTGATCTCCTCGACGATCTTCATTTTTTGATCGGGCGTAGTGCGCGCGAACACGACCTCAGCATATGTGCCAACAACGGCATCCCAGTCACATGCGGTCAGAGTGGAGACGTCTTCGCCAGTCAAAACGAGCGATCTCAGCGCGTCATCATCCGAAGGCTTGACATCATAGCGTGACTTGGCAGGTGCCTTTTCGGACGCAGCCGCTTTAACGTTTTTGATGGTGTCAATCCGTTCTTGCGACACGATTCCGACCTGGAAATGAAACGCAGAGGGGAATGTGTACAAGATCGCAGACCAGATACGACGGACAAATTTACCTGACGAGCGATAGCTACCGCAGTGAGTTTGAAATCGCCCGTGACCATGAAGACGCGGACGCCGGCCCGCCTGATTGTCTCTATTGCAGACGGCACGTCTTCACGAGGAGGATCACGGAGGCCAACAAGGCCAACGAGCGTCAAATCGCGCATTTCGGCGTACATTTGTTCTTCCATTGCATTCGCGGGCAACTCGAGGTTAATTCCGTCGCAAGATTTGCGGCAACTGCAGGAAAACGCTTGTAAGATCGTGCCGCGGATGCAACAGACAAGGGACTTGCAGTGCAAGAACTCGCATGCCTTCGCTGGACCATAAGTTTTGGATTGCAGACATCCTCTCCCTTTCACTCGGCCCGAACGGCATAGAGGTGCCATCGCACTGCAACACGTTGCTACACGAGTTAAACAAGACATCCGGACCACCCTTGACAAGTACCCATCCAGGATGCTCGTTCTTCTCCTCATTTGGAACCACGACGGTCAGTGCCCACTTGTTGCGAGAGTTGAAAGGGATATCGAAGCCCTTCGTCCAAGATTGTAAAAGTTCCGTGGTGTTAATCTCTAAGCTCTGAACGGAAAGTGCATCGGAGAAGCGCAGAAGCGCGGTGTCTGTTGGATCACCCTTCACCGTACGCTCTTCGATGGGCTTCTCCAACGTGGTTGCATCGAATTTCGCGGCGTTGCATAACCGAGAAATCTGATGAATCACGTTGAGACCACTGAACGTCTTGGGTTCCGAGGCCATCGAGACTTTCTCGTGGATTTCACGAGCGGAAAAGTGAGTGTCAAGAAAGGCAATTTTCTCGAGCATCTACAAGGTCCGGTAAGAACATGAATGCAGATCAGATGTTTCATCTCGACACACCATCTTTCCCGCGGTGAGCGTACCTGTCTTGTCAGAGCACAATACAGACATGCATCCAAGTGTCTCGATAGTGGCCAAATTCTTGACCAAAACAGAGCGTTTTGCCATGCGGCGAGCGATGACTGTCAGCGAGAGAGCAACGGAAATAGGCAAACCCTACCAAATCTGGGTTAGCTGGGGAGAACGAAAAAGGAAGAGACATACCTGAGGGACGAAAGCAGTGAGACAACCGATCGAGTTCACGATAGCCGAGCTTGTCGTGTCATAGCCAGGGAATGTCGTCCGCAGCCAGACGCCATACAGAAGGAGCGAGAAGAGGAAAAAGAACAGAGCGACGCAGGATATAATCTTGGTGAAGAACCAAACCTCCTTCTGAATCGTCGTAAGCTTGAACTTCTTTTCGCCGGACATGGCTACCAAGCGGCCCATCACCGTACGATCTCCGGTGGCGAACACAACGCCGGTGCATGTCCCCTGTGTGACAAACGTCGAGTTCAGGGCGAGATTACGGGTTTCGAGTGCATTGTCTGACGTCGCCGTCAAGACACCAGGGATCATATCACTATGCTGCTCTTAGCCGATTCATGCACAAACATCAATTAGGGATGCATGAGCTCACCTCTCTCCGGTCAATAAGGAACGGTCGAACCGAAGATCCGAAGAGACCTGCACTATTCTTAGATCGGCCGGAACACGTTCACCGGCACTAAGAAGAACGACATCGCCGACCACAATTTCCGTCGCCGGAAGGAGCACCTGTTGCCCATCACGAATCAGGGATGCTTCTTCAGCAATCAGTGACTTGATTGATTTCATGATCCTGCTGGCATTCCAATCCACCAGGGCGTAGAAGGTGGCAGAAATGATGATGACAAGCAACTACGGTCAGGGAAGCTGATGAAAAAAAAAACATAAAGATAGTAAAAGGCAGTACTTACCAAGAGGACCGCGACACCAAGCACGAAGACCTCGGGTGGTTGACCAAGGGGTTTGTATGACAACTGTGAAGGGTGAAGGGTGTTTGTGAGTGGCCAAAGACTTCTTTGAGTGCCAGAAAGAGGCACCTACGAGAGTCAAAATGAACGCAATCCACATCAGAAAGTTGAACCCTCCAAAGATGTAATTGAGCGCCTTTTTCCAGTATTGGGACGGAGGTGGACTGATGACGTTCTTCCCGTCTTTAATCCTACGCTGAACTGCGGCGTCGGCCAGGCCATGTACAGGGTGGGTGGAGTAACGCGTGTACACCTCCTCGGGCGTGATGAGGTGGACGTCGATGCTCGCAATCGCGTCGGCCGGATCGGTGCTGACCTTGGGCTTGGCAGGTAGCTGCTTTTCCTCGACGCGGACGGAAAGTGTTCGATAACTACCAGAGAGTGCCGGTGAGCATCCTGGCCAACGAGAATACGGACGTGGGGGTCCTTACCCGATCTGAATGCCATAGCCAGGGACTCTGTCCCTCCCGGAGGTCGACACCCGCGAGTTCGTTTTCTGGAATTCCATGGGTCAAGGGAATGGCAGACCCGCAGCGCTGTGAGTTTCTTTTTATCCCGCCTGCGTTGTTTTTGCCATTCCAGCCCTGACAGCGGCAGCGGTGTGCGAAACGCGCTCGTTTTGCGAATGAACCGCCGCCGGTTTCTACACTACCGGCGTGACTGAACCCCACACGAACGCCATCAATCATGACATCATGATCGGATCCGAATCGTCTGGTTCCTCGGACGTGATCCCGGCTGCATTCATTTATCCTCAGCTGCAGTCTTGCCTACTCGGGCGAGGTTCACTGCAATATCACCGCATCAACGCAACGTTGCCTGCCTGGGAGAGAAGGGCACCTCATGCGCCAACTTGCGCTGGTATTACATGGACAACTTAGCGTGACACCATTCGCGAAAAGGCCGCTATTACCTCCGCATTCAGCCTGGAGGGCATATAAATGCACCGTCGCATTGTGATTTCTGTAGGAACCCTCCCACACCATTCCCTCCCTGACAACGTCTGTTCCATCGGGCGGAGAACGGAGCACTGTCATCTTGGTCAACAACACAACGGCTACCAGATCGAAGCGGATTAGCGTCGCTGACAGGTGGGCCCCCCACTGTCACACCGTTACTCTGATTTGGTTCACTTCGATCTTGTTTGATATCGGTCGTAAAACCTTCCCTTATCCATCTCCAACATCTTACTCGCAGGAAACAGGCACGCACGCGCGATGTCTACTTCAAACGGATAATATATCCTAAACATGTGAAGATCCCTGACGTATTGGCAGGCCCTTGTGAAGCATTATACAAGACATAGGTAATCCTGTGCACAACATAGTGGATCGGACAGCGAATCGAACCCGCCATGCTTATTGTTACCATGCCATCTTGGCAATGATCGACTGGGCAACACGGTGAGGTGATGTCGCTGCACGAGATGTTCGTGGCTTACCTTGGGGTAGGTCCTGACAATCAACTTACGTAGTTCGTCGACAATTAGAATTGCAAGTGCAAAACCGAAAGGTGGGCCCCAGAAATGGGCCGGTATTGGTGTGGTGTAGAAGACACTCTGGAGCCCAGGCCCGTACAAGTTGACAACAGCGATTAGCGCCGTGCCAACCATGCCCACGGGCACGATCAAATTCCGCCTTGGTCCCCAGAGAGGATTCGACTGCAAGAGTGACACCCTCCTGTTACGAATAGCGAGAAGGTTTCCGTACTGAATGAACACCATGGTCACGTAGCTATTCCGCGTCAGCGGTCAAGTAGCAGAGGAGGAAACTGGAGGCTTACTAGACACACTGCCCGGTGTTGACGAGGTTGGTGAGCTGCTCCTCCGACATGCCTTGCCAACCATCTTGCCACTGATTATAGACGAGGATGACGTCGTAGAAGCCTAGGCCATTCTGGCTCATGAACACGAACCACATGGCCATACAGCATGGCCAAGCCATGAGCCCAAGGAACTAGTGGACAGTTAGTTCATGTTCTCGGAATATGTGCAACAACTCACCAAGTAAATTTGGAAGAACAACCGCCAATCTGTAAGACGGTCTGTCCTGGCATTTCTCGGTTTTCGCACCATGAGGTCAGCCTCCGGCTTCTCGTACATCAAAGAAATCGACATGACGACGTCATTTGTAATCGAGAAACAGACTTGTAGGTAGGAACTCAAAGGAATTTGCATGCCCAACAAGACGTTGGAGAGCACCCCCATGAATTCGGTATATGAGCCAACCTTGGGGGACAGCTGAGTCAAAAGTCGGTTACAAATCAACATCGACTCACCGGCATAAGGTAAAGCGTCACTTTCTTCAGGTTATCGAATACCAGGCGACCCATTTCAATGGCCACAGGGATGGATGCAAAGTCATTGTTGAGTAAGATGAGTGCAGCTACGGCCGACGTTTGTATTAGTTCGGAACAACAAGGTCTGAAGGAGACACACCCGCTTCCTTTGCGACATCGCTACCACTTCCCATGGCAACACCAATGTCAGATGCCTTCAACGCTGGGGCATCGTTGACACCGTCTCCTGTAACTGCAACGGTATTGTCCCCGCGAGCTTTGATGTTTTCCACGATTGACATCTTCTGGTCAGGGGTCGTGCGCGCAAATACAATTTCAGTATAAGTTCCGACAATCACATTCCATTCGACAGGGGTGAGGGTGGCCACATCTTCGCCTGTCAGAACGAGGGCACGAATGGCCTCGTCACCGGAAGGTTTGATCAGTGATGGGCGAATTCCCTCCGGATACTTGCCGACTCCCGCACGAACATCCTCGACGGTATCAATACGCGTTTGGGTGATAATACCAACCTTAGACAGGCATCGTCCCAATCAGCAAGGTGACCACAAGGCATGTGACATTGCGACGGCTCACCTGACGCGCAATTGCCACAGCTGTCAATTTAAAATCACCAGTGACCATAAATACGCGGACGCCGGCCCTGCGAATGACGTCGATGGCTCCCGGAACATCGGTCCGAGGAGGATCACGGATACCGACCAGTCCAACCAATGTCAAGTCGTGCATTTCGCCGTACATGAGTTCTTCCAGATCGCTCGGGGGAATGTCGCTCTTGAACGTCTCGAGTGGCTTCCTGCATCTATACTATCCTTCAGCCGAAACTCCAGCGGAAAAAAAAAGGACTCACAATGCGAGCACACGTTGGCCTTCGTTCGACCATGTGCTCTGGAGCACAGAGAGCTGTTCCCTTGCAATATCGTCCAGCGGCACAACAGATCCGTTCGATGTCATGACACTGCTGCAGGATCGGAACAGGATGTCGGGAGCACCCTTAGCGAAGAGCCAAGTGTTGCTGTTATTCTCGCTGATCTCACCATTGACGGTGTCAGAGATTTTAACAACGGAAAGCATCCACTTGTTCTTGGAATTGAACGGAATTTCGAATAGACGTCTTGAGTTCCCTAGTAGCGAAGGGGTATCGATGTTGAGACTGGGAACCGAAAGTGCCTCGGAGAAGCGGAGGATAGCAGTGTCGGTAGGATCACCCTTGATGACGCGTTCCGCAACTGGGCAATCAGCGGTAGCGGCATCAAATTTGGCACCGTTGCAAAGCCTGGTGACTTTGTGGACGGCATCAAGAGCAGCATACGCCTTAGCTTCAGGTACCGCTGCCACATGCCTCTCGATCTCGTCCGTCCTCAGAGAAGCATCAAGAAACGCGATGGACGCGACAGCCTGAGGGCGAGTTAGCGCAATGTCACATATTGACGCTTATGTGGCTCACCATCTTGCCCGCTGTCAAAGTACCTGTTTTGTCAGAGCACAAAACTGAAATGCAACCTAGTGTTTCGATGGTTGCCAAGTTTTTGACGAGGACGTGTCTTTTGGCCATGCGGCGTGCAATCACAGTCAAGGAAAGAGCGACACAAACGGGGAGACCCTAAGTATGAGGGTGAGCATTTTAGTACAGTGTCCTCGATAGAAAAACTTGCCTGGGGGACGAATGCTGTCAGACAACCAATAGAATTGACAATGGCATTACTGATGTTCTCGTAACCGGGATAACTCTTGCGAAGCCAGACACCATACAGAAGGAGCGAGAAGCAGAACAGTGACAAGGCCACGGTGGAGATAACTTTGGTGAAGAACCAAATTTCCCTCTGGATTGTTGTCAACTTGAACTTGGTCTCGCCGGACATGCGGACCAAGCGCCCCATAACTGTGCGGTCACCAGTTGCAAACACGACACCGTGGCAGGTGCCCTGCGTGACAAATGTGGACGTGAGTGCTAAGTTGCGTGTTTCAAGGGCATTGTCGGAGGTAGCATCAAGGGATCCCGGAATCATGTCACTAACTTGGCGGTTACGTTACCATTATTTCGGGAGAGCAAAAATGAACCCACCTTTCTCCAGTAAGAAGTGACCGATCAAAGCGCAGGTCAGAAGACATCTGAACAATCCTGAGGTCTGCTGGTACACGGTCACCAGTAGAAAGCACGACGATATCTCCGACGACAATGTCATTTGCAAGGACGAGTTGCTGATTCCCTTCCCGGATAACTGCCGCCTCGTGGGCGATGAGGGATTTGATGGACTTCATGATGCGATTTGCGCTCCAGTCCACCAAAGCGTAGAAGGTAGCCGACACGATGATGACGAGCATCTATGAGGTGCACGGGGTTGAGAAAATATGGAAAATCGCAGAGGTGATGCTTACAAGAAGAACGGCGACACCCAGGTTGAAGGCCGCCGGAGGTTGGCCCAGGGGTTTGTAGGAAAGCTAGAAAGTCTTTCATTATTGATGGGAAGAGCGGGTTGCGAATGGTGAGACCTACGATTGTGACGACGAACGCAATCCACATCAAGAAATTAAAACCTCCGAAGACGTAGTTGAGTGCCTTCAGCCAGTACTTGGTGGGAGGTGGACTAATGATGTTTTTGCCATCCTTTAGCCTGCGTTCGACCGCAGCGGGCTCAAGACCGACGGCAGGACTGCAGGAGTAGCGAACATAGACCTCGTCGGTTGGGATGAGGTGGACATCAATGGCAGCAATGGCGTCTGCAGGGTCGGCAGACTTCTTGGGCTTTGCGCCGGCGTCAACTTTTTCATCCACACGAATTGAAAGCGTGCGATAGCTGTTGGGGGAGAGAAGTCATGAAGAAATTTTACGGAAGTGAAGAGCAAGGTATAGGCACCCTATCTGTATTCCATAACGTCCCTGGCCGTCTGCCGACTTTCGGGAGGTGGAATCAGCTACAGACTTCTCCATCATGGGCTGGCACACGAGCTAGCAGGAAGACCAGTATGAGCTTTTATCTCTCTTATCTCCTCTCCGTCGGGCAGAGGATAATTTTTGCCGGATCAGTTTTCTCAGAGTAAATGAGGTGATTTCGCCATTCAACTTGAGGTAATACCCGCCACGGTGCGCTGATTTCGCCATTCCCCTGCCTCGGACAATTTCGTCATCCCGTCCCTGTTCGGGACCTGGAATCAACTGTCAGTCATTTTAAATAAGCCTGCTCGCAGTCGACCAGAACGAAACGTTTCAGGGCCCAAGTCACAGGTCCATCCGTCACGCAGCTCCCCCTGCACGGGAGCGGTCAGGCCGCCCGCGATTTTCTTCCCTTGTCGCTGTGCGATTGGCTGACCCTCCTTACCATGCTCCGGACCTCGGTTTCGGTTCGGTCTTTGGTGCCATGCCGGAGGACAACCGCCCGCCGCCAAAATATCCACCACATGCACACTGTAGGGCCGGCCTCAGACTATCATATCCCGCTTAACGGTTATGATAAGCCCCATCACTATGCCAACTCAACGTCGAGCACATCTCAGAATCATGGTGATCATCGAGCCCGCGTGGCAAACAGAGTCGACAGATGGGCGGCCCATGAAGGGCAATGAAACGGATTGTTGGACTTCCAAGCGGACGTCGCTGGCAGTTAACAGTCCGACTACATCGGCCCCACCTTTGATGATCGTGTCCAAGGCCAAGCACACACATCACGAAGAAGCGTGAACCCTGGCACCAGAACGCGGTTCCCCATACGGGTTAGGAGCGTGTTCGATGGACGCACTGGGTGCATGATGCCGTGGACCATAGCAACCACGGTTCCATCATATCCGAGTAGAAGGTGCCGAGTCTGTCGGAGACAGAGCACATAAGGAAGTGACCCATTCAAAGGCGATTGCTGCTGCGCGCAAGAAGATCTGTCGCGAAATGGTTAGTTCGCCATAACCTGTTGAGCTGTGAGTGCCCCAAGATAATGTGTGCACACGCCTGCAGTACACAGTAGAGAACACTCTACTGTACATAGCAAGGGCGCGCATTCACAACGGTGTAAAGCGTGTGGGTGGCCAAGTGAGCGCCTGGGACAGAGGGGGGAAAGAAGCCACCACAAAGGTGGGGGAGTGGGTCAAGAAAAAAAATGGGGCGTGGTTGCCAGTTGCCGTTATTATTTTTATGGTAATTCGGTCGTTCCTGGGATACTTTCCCAGATAAGCTGCAACTTGTGCCTGATCCTGAGGCATGTCAAAAACCTTGCGACGAATCTAGTCATCCACCGCAGCTCGCTCGCCTTTGACCACTAACCTACGTGCTGCCAGGGTACCGTACAACAACGACATGATGCAACCCTGGATGTTGGAGCCAGTTGACACAATCAGAACACGCCTGTCATCGAGCATGCCCACGACCTCTCATAAGCGGTGGCGGCGCGATGCACCAGAAGGGCGACGGAGCAGGCCGTCCCTGCTCTCCAGTTTGATGACATCCGAAAAGAAGGCATACGATAGATTGGGCCAGTTGCTACGTCGGCGAAGACCACTGATCCTCCGCCCTGACATGGCAGACATAAAAGGCCCGCCGTGTCATTGAGGGAGATAGATTGTGTATCCCGAGACTCATCATGGCGGTGCATCGAGCACCTTTATCTCCGACACGGAGTGCCGCCTCTAAGACTTCTCTGTGTACATGAATCCTGTGCTCGGAGGCTGAGGCACGTCGAGCGACTCAACACAGAAAACAAGCATGGACTGATCTGTCACAGAGACCGATCATGATATGTACATACGCGTTATGAGCCTCGTGCTGAGTGCCAAACAGTAGTACCCGCGCCTTCATTTTGGTACGTAACCTGCCCCCGTTCCTCCTAACATACGGCCTGGCATGGCTAACGTTGCACTGCCAACTCTACTACTTCTTGGCGAGCATATGATCACTTTCCTTGATAGGATAATATTTAGCCAGAGTTTGTCAGCCGTTGCTCTTGTGGTATGTATCCAAAACGGCGTTGGAATCGCTGGCAGCATGAGGGCTCAAAACATCAAAAACGTTGACGCACGCCTGCACCCATGGTTCACCCGTACCCACATGAAGAGTACGAATTTGCTCATGCTCCCATCTCGGACGGTGCTCGTGACAAGTTTGATTTGTGTAGGAACACGAACAAATCTGCATCAACCTCTGGCGGATGACATGTATTCGTTAAATAGCCGTACGTGTCAAATTCATCGTTGCCATGGGTGTCGCTTTCCCTCTGGCACGGGTCCGTGTCGCCCGTCGCGGTGAGTCATTGATCAAACAAGCCCTTGTTTTAAAAGTTGACAGATAGTAGAGATGTATCAAATGCCACCTAGACAGAAGATGCACCATCCGAGTCACCATGAAGCCTAATCATGGTCATTCGCAGAAGACAGCGATTGGCTCCATCCGACACGACAACACACTTGGCACACAACCCATGTACGAGGTTCTGGTACCACAAGACGGTCCAAGGGAGAGGGAAAGAGAAGGAGTCCACAGAACGCATTTTTAGGTTGTACACAGCGATACAAGGCAGCAAACGATAAATACGATCGGGATCGGGGTAACTGGATCACGGTAAGCCGGATTATCACGAGGCTCAAGGGGTTCACCTACAACTACTGTATGTCGACTGTATGAATGCTGCTTATCAATTCCCTCCATGACGTTGACGTCTCCGTGCGAATCTGAACCATGATCAAGCTATCTGTCGCAATCCGCTCATACTGACGCCCGGTGGGCAATGGGGCGAGCAACAATGCGCCAAAGGGCTGCCTGAGGCGGACGACGAGCCGGAGTGCACGCGTAGCTTCATCAAACTGAGAATCATTATACGAGAAATCCTGATCCACAAGCAAACTGATCCAGGGATGGATAAGACGTAAACCTCGCATTCCTGATAGGTTGTCCCTTGTGCTGATCTGTACGTCGCCAAGTATAGATGCTGTTGCGTGGTATATATGAAGGTCGGAAGCCGATCGTGGGCGGGGAACAAGGTTGGTAAGGGGAAAAGTAAAACAAGGGAGTTTCAGTCGACCAGCGACAAGCGAGAGTGTAGGGAGATGAGAGAGTTTCCTGTACAGTGCGACTACCTGCGAGAGGCTGGATAACGATGAGCGCAACGCTGTAAGCATCCTATCCATCTCAGCCGACTCGATAGCTCTCGGGACGTGTGGCGGCACAATCTGATCGTAGACAGTAAGATTCATGGGGAGGTAACTGTAGAGACTTCCTGAGACCCCAGTCCATGAAAGAAGAGCGACGTTATCCGAACGTGTTAGTATGTGCTCAAGTAAGCGACCAACTGCCAGATTGCCTTCGCCATAGATGACAGGAAGCGCAACACCAAAGATGCCAAATAATGAGTACGCAATGTCTTCTTCCCGTGTTGTTTGACGTCTAGAAGCAAGATACAGCTTTGCACGCACCCGCTGTAAGCCCGGTTGAAGGTTGTTCAGTTCCTGCGTCTTGAACCTCATGGCTTGTTCCATCTCCGATAGAATGACATGTGATTCCTTGTGGTTGAACACGTCCAAGTCGAGGTACGGCTTCCAATCCTCGGTATAAAACTGGACGACCTGTGAAGCAATGTATTCCTGGTAGGTCCAGCCACGAGTGTTCCAGATGCTGTGCCAGAGACAACCAGGTTTCTGCGACTCCGAGAGGACACCAAGGAGGTGGATGACAGTGAGAGACGATCCACGATACCATCTGAACATGGCGACGACGGACTCCTGCTGAACACCCTTGTCCAACTGGTTGACACAACAGGTGTCGCTCCATGCCCACTCGAAGGAGAGAGCGCGCGCAAGCTTGCAGAAGTTGAGTAATTTGCTGGTCGTGGGAGACATGGGTAGACGATATATCGAGGTACCGTTAACCATTTGATATGTTGGTTCATTCGGCCCCCACTTGTGCGATAACATCACATATCGATAGTATTTTTTCACTTCACTTTGAATACGCGCATTATCAACTTGTGTCGTCATCGAAGACCGTAGCTCGTTAAAAATCGGAAGTTCCTCAAAAGCCATTTCTTGTTCCGTCTTGTCATAGAGACGACCCGTAGCGGTGTTGATGAGTACACGTGGTATGTCGTGAATAGTCTCCTGGACAGCGCTGCGAATCTTCGATGTCACATCGACATACCGGAGTCGCAAGGCTACGATCGGGACGAAATCACGAGATGTCACATCTACAAAATCAATAAAATAGCTCACCATCGATACGTGGATCACGTGATTTCTCGATCATCAAGAGCATTATCTCAAATACCTGGTCTGCTTCCTTGTAACGCCGCATGTAATGTAGCACAGCATACTTTCTCTGGTAATTTTTATAGGATGACGGGTCGAGCTCGATGGCCTGGACGATGTAAGCCATTGAGGTCGGCTCAACACAATGCGAAATATTATTCACCTTCGAAGCACTAACCAGCACATCCTCCAACAGACCTGATCGTGCTTTGCAGCACTTGATGAGGATATTCTTCGTTACATCGAGCGACAGTGCGTTCGCGTAGCACGCGATGGCCTGATCATGGTTCTTATGGTCTAACGCACTATCACCCAACATCTCCAACTTCTCGGCACAACGCGCTCGGAAGTCTGGCAATCGTTGTATTAGCCTTGGCCGTACGTTGACGCAAACGCTCACCGAGCTCCCAATTTACGCGTTCGTTCTGGGTGCTCATACCCTCTTGCAGTTCGCCCTTCAACAGTCGGAAGCATTTGATTGCCTCTGCGACACGGTGGTCTTCTTCGAGAACATCGCAGATTGCCCGATAAACGTCAAAAATCGGAAGTTTAAACTGAATGAAGAGGTGGAGTGAGTCGACATTCGAAACCCAACATGTCATGAAAATGCACCTGAATCGCGGTTTTCGCCAGATTGTGTGGAGAGCCATGTGCATGAATCATCATCGCTCTTGCCCACCTGACCAACATAACGTTTGTGATCGAAGGGGAAAGTGACAATGCAGTACAGTAGGTTGTAACCACTTCGTCGTAGTTCATGGTGTCCGATGCCGCATCCCCGTCGCTATCGAGCGTCGTGATACATCGGTGCACAAATTCTGATGGCAGAGATTGAACACCATATATCCTAAAGCATGTCGTTAAACTCACCACCAAACCACTCGAGAATTAGTTTGTTGGCACCTGGATCTTCACTTACGGTTTTCGCAATTGCAAGCGAGGACTTGACAGCATCGTAAACACGACCTTGAGCGTACAGAGCTTCGCACTGATTCTTTTCCTCGTGGATGCGAAGAGCCTGGGTAAGACCCTCCGTTTTGTGCTGAGAGTCGGCGAGTTGAACATGGAGCTCTCGGATAGTTTGTTCTAGACGGACAATTTCTTTTTCTGAACAAAAATGGGTGTCAACAAAACCCGGACAGAGGAGGTGGAAACGGACACACTTGCGCTTTCATCCCGTATGCGAAGGTTATTACGAAGGGAGGTGATGGTCCCATTAAGATTATTGACCTCCTTCTCGGCTGCGCGCTTGGACGTCCCGAGCTCGTTGCGGAGCTCTTGGACAGTTTTGTTGAGGTTTACTGTATCCGTTCGATGTGTAGGTATAACGAAACGCCGATTAGGGAAGCGCGGATTAGGGCGGTAAGGAACACACCTGAGCTTATTTCTCGTGTGTCAACGTCTCTGCGCAGCGACCCAATGGTTTCGTTTAGGCTTTCCTCTTGTCGTTTCGCGAAGCGTTGAGACATATCGAGCTCGTCACGAAGCTCTTGTACAGTTTTATCAAGGGATGCAATTTTGCCATCTAATAATTGTGCGTGGACTTCGACGGAAGGCAAGCAGGCTGACGATGGACACACTTGAACTGTCCTGTTGCGTTCGAAAGGACTGGATAAGGCTATCCTTCTCATGGTCACCTTGTTGTACTTCAACGAGCTTTCCGCGAAATTCCTGAGCGATTTTCTGAGATCCGGCGAGTTGAGCATGGAGTTGCTGACGGCTCTCCTCGAGATGAGCAATTTTATTATCTGATGGGCATAGATTTATGGAAAAGCAGATCGAAGTAAATGAAGATCGACGTACTCGAGCTTTCCTCTAATGCGCGCAGATCAGCGCGAAGGGACTGGATAGTCTTGTCGATGCTATGCTCATCCGGACTTGGTGGGCATTGCTCTATCACAAGCTGGCTACGGAGGTCTTGGATGGTTTTCTCGAGATCAACCATCTCTTCTGAAGAATAGAAAGTTATGGGAAGACGAATTACGAAACGATGAACATACCAGAGCGCGTTTCTTGTGCACGCAAACTCGCACGTAGTGACCTAATGGTTTCGTTCAAGCTATCCTGCTGCAAACTTGCTGCACGTTGGAAGTGGATGAGGTCGTTACGGAGCTCCAGAATTGTTTTTTCGAGACTATCTTCGTTCTTACGTGTCGTGGTCTGGGAATCAAGGAGTTTGGCACGACCATCCTGAGTTGTTTGTTCAAGACGCGCCAGTTTCTTCTCTAATAAACGTGAGTGTCGTTAGCGGGGGGGAAGACATGAACGTACTCCAAAGCTTGTCCTGTTCCTGAAGGGATTCAATCGTTTTCTTCATATCAGCAATTTCAGCCGCCATGCGGCAGATCTCCCGCTCGCAGAGCATCTGTTTGCACGATACAGCGGACTATGATTAGAAAACCACATGACGCCAATCCTTCGATGCGGATAAACTCACAGGATCAAAGTACCGAGGAGGAAGGATGCCCCAGAGCTCTCGAAGGGTGATTTTGTCCTCTCCGACGGTCACAATCTTGTGGTTTGCTGAGATTGCCAAGGACAGGATGTCATGGGCGTGCGTGAGGACGGATCCGATTTGTTGATGCGTCGCAGTGTCCCAGAACGAGACCGTTGAATCAACAGTAGTCGCGATGAAGGCGCCGTTAGCTGAGAGGGCAACGCAGGTGGGATGACTGTTGCTGCAAACCGACCATTGGGAGAGCGTGTTTCCTGTGGATACGTCGAGGCGGAGGATGATGCCATCGCCGGACAAGGCGAATAGTTGTTTGCTGTCGTCCGCCCAGACGAGGGATTGGTTCCACCATGAGGAAACCCGGACAGGAACGTCGGCGAGGCAAGGGCCATTCTCGGGATCATAGATGCGGATAGATTCGGCGTCCCAGGTAGCTGTGGCGAGCAGGTGCCCGTCGGGCGAGAATTTGACAGCAGCAAGCTCTCCAGTGTGTGTGAGGGGACCAAGGAGACGCTCGCCGTTCAGAGACCAGACGCTTGCGGTTTTGTCGTCCGAGCCGGTCGCGACCCTGGCCCCGTCGGGGGAGATGTCCACCGCAGACACCGGCTTGCCAGCGTGGTCCCCGAAGCTGGCCGCCTTGGATCGGCTCTCGATGTTCCACACCGTGACCTGCCCCTCATCCGTCCCGCTCACGGCCTGCTTCCCGTCTTGTGAGAGGGCAATGTCATGGACGGCACTTCCCGCTTGCATCGGCAGCCCAACTTCCTCCCCGTCTTCCGTTCGCCAACACCGGATCGCGCCTTCCTCGCTCCCACTCAGAATGTGCTCCCCGTCGCCAAGGAACACAATCGAATGTATCTTTTCTCCACCATCGATTTCAATCGGTTCTTCCGTTGGGTAAACGATGCTAGAGGAGCTGTCGTCACTCGGGTCTTGGGGTGCCCATCAGCATCGCACTATCGACGGGCTGTCATTGTTACCTGTCATTGGTGTCCATCCACGGAAATTTTTCGTGCGACTACATCCCTTCGTCAGTACATATCTTTCTTTCAATCCTCTCGCGCATGTTCTCACCGATGAAATCACAGCGTACTTGGATTGGCAACCTTCACTACAGTAGTAGGAAGGAAAGATAGACCTCCACTTTCGCCCCGTGGGACGCCTGGCATACACATGTTACCGGCCCAGACCCCATTGGCACCCTGTGCCCTGGGCGCTTGCTCACACCATATTCTTTGACCCTCCTTCAGGTCACAACGACGGAGTAGCCGTTTTATATAATTGCACCCCGGGAGTCGCGCCTGACAATAAGATACGTGTATCGGGCCCTCCATACGGTCTATTACGTGGACTACCGGATTGGCATCAGAGCAGACGCTCTTATTTTCTAGGATGATACTCGAGGTGTGAGACTACCCGTCTGATGGCTTGCGCTAACCCATTGACCCGTTTATTTGTCAGGGAACGCTGCAACCATCTATTCCATTTCCCTGTGGCCCAGGATTGTGTGCTTATGTCTACGGGAAGACAGACACCGCTGCAAACTACAGACTACTCCGGCGGGGGTAAGCAATCTTTCTTTCAGGTCAAATTAAATGTCACGATGTCCCTTTAGGGGAAACCTACGTATTGCTATCTAAAATTTGTTCCGCTGCCCACCAGTCCTTGAATGCCGGTCATACGTGTTACTGTTACTAACTGTACTTCAATGTGATTGACCCTAGAAGGTGGTGTTCATGCAGGATGAGACAAGTATCCCCGCAATATGCGGCAACGAACCCATATGAAAACACACACACACACACACACACACACACACATGTGTCGGGTGTTCCTGAACGCAACTTACGAGACACGTTGATTTCTGGGGTGAGTAACAGCACGAGGCTGGAAGCAAGGTGGATGAAAGAGGTTCAAAAAATGTTCACACAAAGCCCCTGCCGCAGTACGCTAACAACTCGGACTTCGCCGATTATTTAGCACTGCCTTGCCAAGACACAGGTAATGTTTTGCACGCACTAACACAGGAACAGATACTAACATTCATTGCTATTGACAGTCGTTTAACCGATCTCAGCGGACAAGTGCGCTTTGGACAAGCAAGTCGTTTCATTTTGTTCGACTTTTCATGTTTGATTCCCTGTGGCTGAGGTCCTGTGCCGATCACAGCGGGCCCACAGGGCCCACAGCCCTACGACTCACTGTATCCCCAGCAGGCTTGAGTCGTGGTCTTGCCTCGCATTGATCGATAAGTGCCATCCTGTGTTGTTTAAACTCAGACCGTCGGATTTGGGATAAATTCCTCGCGCCCAGATCAACAATACATGACAGTGCACTGGATACATTCTTCACCTTCCCCGAGCCCTTCCCAACGTTTTTCCTCTCTGCTGTTGGATTTACTCCATTTTCAACATTGTTCGTCGCTCGGATGTCTCACGCTTTACTAGACCGTGAAGACCTGAGTGCGTTAAAGTATATCGTTACGCATGTCTTTTGCCCCCTCCACCTTCCCGATGAGAACGACCACAGCGTCCTCAATGATCGTTCCCTGGCTGGAGCCATTGCCTTTGTGGCGGGCCTCTATTACGATTACATCCCTGAAGTCGATGCACCTAAATGGCGCAATATTTCACGAATGATGGACAACCTAAGGATTACTGTTCAGTTCGAAAGCCTGGATGGTAATGAGACTAACTCCCTACTCAGCAAAATGGATGTGGGGGGTAAGTGTTAGAACCACTATATTTTCATAGAAATTCACTCTACGCAGATGTCCATGCATTTCCCATTCGAGCGCAAAATGCGGCGGTCATGTTCAGAAAGCAAGAAGAAGTTACCATCTTCGAATCATTTGAGGTATCTCCAAAGGCCGAGGATGTGATGACCACTCAGGGAAAGCTTATTTGCTCATATCCTGGGCCTGCCATTGAGATTCCCAACCTCACATTCGGTGAAGAGGGCTTTCTTCGTGAACTCGTCAATTTCCTTGTCCACATGAACAACGATGACCTCGATGCCACCCCGAAGAGTCAACCTCGAGATACCACTCACCCCCGCTACATCACTGAATTACTTACTGGCGTCTTGAGGAGTATCGGCCGTCCTGCTGATATTATTCGCATTAGCAAACGTATAGGCGATGATGTGGTATCGAACTACACGACGTTGCCCTGGCGGCGCTCGCCACTCTGGCTCCTTATCAGAGTCGCCCTTCAGACCACCCTGCATCGCTCTGGTCTTGGACACGGTAGCTACAAGGCCTTCATGCTGTTTTTCATGTGCTGCCTTGCTATGGAAAAGGCCTGTGCAGACCTCCCCAATGATCTACTCCATTTCATGTCTACCAAAATTAGCCGACGCCTAAGGAAGCTCAGTTCTTCTGCGCCGGATTGGCTCTCCCGCACTGCGTTGCAGACGTGCATCTCCCTTCGATCGATCTTAGAAAAAAGGTGGAGACAGGTGGGGGCTGCTCAACGTGTGTCGCCAGAGTGGGCTCCCTTCCAACTCGACCTAACCAGAGACGTTCAACTGTCTCTCTCGAGCAGCGCGGACTACATCCGTAACTCCATCGCAAATGCTGGTGTCCACCATGTCGATTCTCCCTTCAACCCCGAACATCGTGCTCGAGGCACTCTGGATGTGTTTCTGTCCTCAGATGGAACTTTTTTTGACGAGGCCTACCGCAGTGAGCCATATGTTACTCTCTATGATGTAGAGCAAGCAGTTGAGGGGGATATCGATAAGTGGGTGGAGCGGGTTACAGACAGCGATGAAGCAAGTGTAAAGCTCGTCGTTTTGACAAACAAATACTGCTCCAGTGCGACAGAATCATACAAGAATAATCCGGAGCTCCTATCGATCATGCTCTTGACCACGCTCGAGCTCTGGGTCGCGCTCGACGCGATAGCTATCAAGGCATTTCCCATATTTTCCGACTATTCACCCGAGATTCCCGCAAGTCTTCTGGAAGGTTTGTTACTTTCCAGAACTTCTTCTCTCCGTCGTCTTCGCCATATTCGGGAATATCTTTCCCGTCGCTACACCCACTGTCGGTGGTCGGTGTTATCCCCAGCACTCACTGCGGACAGCTTTGCCGTCCGCTTCTACAGAGACTCGTCTCGCCTGCAGTCCCTTAAAGATCGAATCGAGAAAGCAGCGCAACACGAAGTCCGTAGAAAAGTCGACGAACTGGACGTAGCGAATACTTCTTATGACGAACTTCAGCAAGAAGCTGCTAGAGCTGAGCACGAATACATTGTTGACCGACATGGGTACGAATATCATGCTGGTTCCTGCGAGAAGTGTGCTCTTGAAAGGGAATGTCGTGATATGAAGATATCTGTCCATGAGTGGCCTCTCCCGGATGATCAACTCTGGGCTGAAGCAGTTGTGTTCGAACTGGATTGTCCGATCCCTTTCAATATGTGGCGCACTGCGACACTCCATCTCTTGGTCGATCTGTGTTCCCCATCGGTTGAGAAGGATAATCCCCGCATGAAGCTCACAGAATATGCTGCGCTGAAACCATACCTTCTTCGGCATCCGAGATCACGATTTACTCTCGCTTCCTCTACCAAACCGTTCGTTTCCGCGCATTATAGTGAATCCTCAATCCCCACGACTAAGGAACATATCTGTGTCAAGAATGGTTTGCAGTTTTATGGTTATGATGTTCGTGCTGATATCATTGCCTCGAAGGTGCTAGCTGGTGTTAGCGCCAGGAAGTATTGCACTTACACCCTTCCCAGTGGGTCGTACCGCACCTTGCAAAAATATGTTGATTCCACTTCCCACTCATCAAACGAAGTTATGGCGAATCAAGCCGACTGCCACAAGGACCTTTCCATCCATGAATATATGGCGTTCGGACACTTGCGTAGCGGGGGTTTACTTCAATGGCTCAACATCTTGCGCGAGCTTCGAGGTCGATCATTGAGCTTCCGTTGCCAGGAAGTCCATCTGTTGTTGGCTCAGGCAGTCTCTCAAGTCGGTCCATTTTCAGACTCAGAGTGGACATGGCACTGCGAAATCCAACAGGTCCCCTTTTGCCGTGCGCTCCTAGAAGAGCTTGAGGGCCTCCTTCAAGATGTCGAGGGGAACTGGTTGGAAGGGGTGACCATGGATACTATTTCCTTCCTGCTTCGTCGCCTGCTTGCGTCCAGCCCTGATCATTCTGTTTCTCTGAAGACGCTCGGGCTACTGCGTACTGTGCGTCGCAAAGTATTCTGTTGGATAGAGAAACTGTCAGCTATTCTCACGAAGGCACCAGGAGATGACGAATGTCGTGGTTTCCTGCGAGACGCTGCGGTCATTTGTCGAAGCACGTTCGATGTCGACCCTTCCATGATCCACAACCTTCTTCATTCTGCAGAAGATATCCGGATTCTAATATGTTGCAGTGTATTAATTCACGACCATACTCCAAGCAAGGTCGCTTCCCTTTCCGAATATTCCCAGCTACTCCTTAACCGGGACCGCCGCCTCTCACTGGTTCTCGAAAAAACCTTGGGTGCTCTCGTCCTAGCTGACTCTAGCGGTCAAGGTATCGATGTTGCAGTTGGCGAAGTTTGGCCCGACTACCGGCCAGGGTCGAGGTGGACCCCGCTGCAGGAACCGAATTCACGCTGGTTCTCATGCACGACTGCGCCGATAGCAGAGCAGCGTTCACAATCTGTGCATTTTAATTTACACGATGGGTCACTCTTGATCGACGGAAAACCGCTTGGTAGACTGCCAGACAAGATTTTGCAGCACCCAATATACAACTTGATTTTTGGCGAGGTATGTTACACCCTCGCCATGCTCAATGCACGCGTGTTTCTAACCGTCTATGTAGCAAGTGCTGGATGTCATACCGAGTGATCTCCAAGGGATGGATTACTCGACAAGGGCCATGATCTCCGGGCATCAGGTAAGAGCAATTTCAAATGTATGGAGCATAGTACACAAACTTAATTGATATGCCCAGGTTTACTTCTCTCTCAGAGGCAGCGATCTTGTCATACGGGCGAAACGAAAGGTCTCTAATGATTCGGAACTCGTCGAGCTCATCCCGCAAGAAAAATTCAAGGATGACCTACCAGCGGTATTGATAGACGGACATGTTCATTTTTTAAACCTTTCCACGTCCGTCATGGAGATACGCCCCCTCGACGCGCTCTGGGTAACTTCATCGGAAAACTGGCAAATGTGTTGCATTCCTGGGAATTATCGCATGCAAAAAGGTGATAGGTTTCTTGTGGACATCAGAAGCGAGTCATGGAACATGATTTCGAGTCTCTTGAAGAGATTTGAGTCACCAAAGAATCTCATCATCACCACCTCTCCTGTCAACAAGGAACAGGCCCTGTTACGATTGCCACTAACGGTCGACTTGCCACGCTACTCCCTCTCCTTCTATGTCGATGAAGACGGAGACCTTCAATGTCGTAGTGTGCGGGGTATGATATATGACGAGAACCAATCCATTGGAACTCTTTTCGGTCTAGTGAATCGCCTTGTACTTCGGCCAAAGACCAAAAGCGTAGATGGTATCAATGTCGAACTCGCCCCTCGATGCGTCCTCATCCCTGACGGAAACATTTCGTTCAAGAAGGACGACTATCACGTTCGAGTTGAAATCAGTACCCATATGTCTTCTCTTGAACGGGTCACATATCAGACCTATAGAGTTGATACTGACCTCGGTTGTCTAACTGGGAATGTCAGTTTGACGAGCAAGCTGTACTGTGTTTACTTGCACGCCCTAACCAGTGGGTGTAGCATCGATCCACTTACAGGCAGGTCTGGAATAGAGGAAGCATTGTCTCTACTCAGGTCAGCCAACTGCTGGTCAATCATGAAGTTAAGCTCCCGGGATGCGGAGCTCTTGACGTTGATTGCATCTATATGCCCTTCGCGCAAGTGGTACTGCCACACCCATCTCGTGTATACGCAACAGGTAGATTGGGTCAACCTTCACGAAGACCCGCAACATCACGAGCTCTATGTCATTTCCAAAGGAATCAAGGAGCACTACGAAAAAGTTCGACTATTTCAGGATGGCCAAGCGAACCCATTCGAAAACTTTAAATTTCCGCAGCACGACGACCACCTACTCGCGCGCAACGTACACCGTGCCGCATATCTATTTCCGTCCGAGTTTTCCGGGACTTCGGTAGAACAGTTCGATGTCCGGTACCGCGGCAGGGACCTGGTGGAATGTGGCTCGGGGGAACATCACGCATATGCTGTGGCATCCGCTGTCCACCGCCAGACTGTTGATGCTACCAAGAAGGACCTACTGCGTATGGTGGAGTCGTGGACCGAGTCTGTGTCTCGGGACGCTTCAAAGTTGTCTCTCCGCTACAACCAATCGTGGCTGTCTCCCAATCTTCCGTTGATGTGGATTAAGGTGTACAATCTCCTGCGAGAAAACGATGAAGGGAAATGGTTGCAATTGCTTTTCTCGTTGCCTGCCATGGCGTATGCATCCCCAAAACTTAGGGACCTCGTGCCTGTGTTCGTGGCCTTTGCATCACACCAGGACTTCCATTGCGTGGATCCACCACCATATGACTTCTATCAAATCTCAGACGGCTTTCGTCCTTCCACAGATACCCTCCATGATTACGTGTCCGATTGTGCCCATCCCTTCCACAGTAGTCCTGAGAGCATGAAACCTGCAAAACCTGGCGAAAATCACAAGAACGTGCAAAAGCGTCGGGCCAAAATGTACAAAGAGAGGCTAGAATTCGATGCCACTGCAACAATCGACCAGCTGTTGAGTGCTTGGCCATGTGAGACTCCACCACCCTGCCCACTAAACCCCGATCTATATGATGTGGCGGACTTCTCGTTCAATGCTCGGAACTATGTCTCCAGCTGTTATCGAAATTTCGAATTCAAAGAGCACCTCACTCGTGTTCAGGATGTTTTGAATGGCATTGCTCCACTGCCCTCTTCAACCCCAGCTCCTCAGCATTCCTATGAACCTTCTCAAAGCACTTCATCCTGCGTTCCCTGGTCGCTCACGTTTGATCAGTTATTTGCTCGACCTGCACCATCGATACCAACACGTCGCAGATTTCCTCACCACACTACCGACCTTGGAGATTTTTCAAATTCTGGTTTCTCCCCATTGGCGTTGCACCAAATGGTTGCTGCAGTAGAGCTGAGCGCAGGAAACTCATTCCAGCGACAGTACGCGGCAGCCCTTCGCTCTAGTGCAGAATGCTTCGAGAAGGAGATGTCCATTTCCCGTGGAACTACCACAATCCCTCTGCCCGAGTCACTCGTGGAACACTATGTTCAGTGTAGAGACACCTACGTTCGGGCTCTTCAGGATGTCAAGCAGCATCTGGGACCAATGGACGAAGCTGAAGAAGCTCTCGAGCGGTCCGGTCTATGGCCACGGGTAACTGCACAGGCCCTGTTTCGGTCTCTCGCGTCCAACGCGCGGATGGACCTCTCCAGTGATTGGAAAAGCAGTCTCACAACGTTGATTCTATTGGCGCTCGATCTGCAGCGTGCACGGAGATTGCTTCGCCTACACACAGAAAACCTTCAAGAAGAGCTTTGCAAGGAGCTAGAGAACGAAGGATGTGACGGTTGGAACGCGGAAGCGAATCCAGACTGGTTACTCATCCAGGTGTGTTTTGGGTATTATGATATAAATACTCGCCGACAATCCACATCAGCTGCAGGGGGACTTTCTCATTCGTCGTGGTCAAGCAGAAATCGCCCGCGAAATGATATCACCAAGCTCTGGTGAGAATACGGCCATGCAACTCAATATGGGCGAGGGAAAGTCATCCGTGATCGTTCCAACTGTGGTTGCTACTCTTGCAGATAACACTCAACTGGTCCGCGTTATTATTCCGAAAGCCTTGACCGTGCAAATGTTTCAAATTCTCGTCGACCGCCTCGGAGGACTCGCCAATAGGCGAATATATTACCTGCCATTCACTCGATCCCTTAAGCTCAATGAAGAAAATGTTACTGTGCTTCGGAACCTCATGGTAGAGTGTATGAACCAAGGTGGGATTCTGGTCGTCCAGCCGGAACATGTTTTGTCGCTCAAGTTAGTGAGCGTGGAGAAACAGCTGCCGGAAGTCGGAGACAGCCGCGTTGCAAGACCATTGCTGGACCTTCAAAAGTGGCTACACTCTCATTCACGGGATATATTAGATGAGAACGATGAAATTCTCCACGTTCGGTATCAGCTGGCATACACCATTGGTCCCCAGCAACATTTGGAGGGCTTTCCAGAGCGATGGACCACCAGTGAGCAAGTTCTTCGTCTAGTGAACAAACATGCGTTTGCCCTCTGGGAGCTTTTCCCTCTCGGAGTAGAGTACGAATGCGGCCCATCTGGGTCATTCCCCCACCTCCGTGTCCTTGACCCAGACGCTGATCAAAAGTTAACCGCATGGGTAGTGCAAGACATCATCGACGGTCTTCTTCCGAACCTTAGCTTTGGACAGCTTCTCTCTGGTCTTGGGGATGCAATTCGAAGCTTTATAGCATTTAAAGATATCACCCAGACACAAGTTCGATTGGTGAAGGATTACTGTCAAGGAACTCCACTGTGGGGTGGGTTGCTGCTACTGCGCGGCCTCCTGGCCTGTGGCATCCTCTTGCTTGTCCTCAGGGAACGGCGGTGGCGGGTGGACTATGGCCTTGCCCCGACGCGTACCATGCTCGCAGTTCCGTACAGAGCAAAAGACGTTCCTGCACAAAGAGCCGAATTTGGACATCCAGACGTTGCCATCATACTCACCTGTTTGTCCTACTATTATGGCGGTCTCAGTGAAGAACAGCTCAAACTCTCATTTGGAATCTTGCTCAAACAGGATGATCCATCTTTTGATTACGATCTATGGGTTCGGGACTGTCCTGCTGTGCCGCAATTCCTGAGGACGTTGAGTGGTGTCAACACCAAGTCATCGGAACAATGGAAAAACTATATATTCCCTCTGTTTTCAAGGAATCAGGCGGCCGTCGATTTCTATCTTTCGAATGTTGTGTTCCCGAAGGAAGCTAGAGAGTTTCCGTCAAAGTTGGCATGTTCTGGTTGGGATCTGGCCGAGAAGAAAGGAAAGGTACTAACAGGTGGGTCGAGGATGAAATCTCGTTCAAGTACCGAGTCTAACCAACCATGTTTTAGGGTTCTCTGGAACAAATGACGGACAATACCTATTGCCCCTGCATATCAGCCAATGTGACCCTGATTATCAGCGAGGAACGAATGCAAAGGTTCTGTCATATATTTTGCAGCCGGAGAACGAGCACTATATGTGCATGAATTACAACAACGGCGAACGGCGAAGCACGCGCGAAATCCTCGAAATCCTGGCTGCACAGGAACCCCCGATCCGTGTCCTACTTGATGTCGGTGCTCAGATGCTCGACCTTCAAAATTCCGAGCTAGCGGCGGCATGGCTGACCATCGATTCAAACGCTTCCGCTGCTATCTTCTTCAATGAAGACGATGAGCTTACAGTATGCACGAGAGACGGAACCACACAGCTCCTCCTATCGTCACCGTTCTCACAACAGTTGGACCAATGCGTCGTATACCTCGATGACGCTCATACGCGAGGCACCAATATCAGATTTCCCAAGGGTTATCGTGCCGCCGTCACGCTCGGCCCGAAAGTCACTAAAGATCGATTGACTCAGGGTATGTTGCAACTTCTGTCATTCACTCCGTAAATATAACGGTTTGCTCCTCGCAGGCTGCATGCGGATGAGGAAGCTTGGTCACGGTCATTCCATCATGTTTTTTGCACCTCTCGAGATCGATCAACGTATCCGTTCTGTGGTCAGCAAGGGCCCCACGGATGCCCTTGCCACCGCAGACATCCTTCACTGGACCATACGTGAGACGTTTAGCGATATAGAGCGTTGGGCACCTCATTGGGCACAGCAAGGCATGGATCACACAGTCCGACATAACGTTTGGACCAACTTTTGTAACCGCAAGGCGAACTCCGACGGAGTGTCTGACAGGTGGCTTCAGCCAGAAGCCAAGAAGCTAGAAGATCTCTACGCGCCGCGCGATACTGCAAATCTGGTCACGTCAGCACCTTCAGACATTCGTCAACGCTGCATAGAACTTGGGGTTTCATCCCTGCACGATGTTGCCATAGATGAAGAACAGGAGCGAGAGCTCACTCACGAAGCCGAACGCGAACGACGAATAGAACGCCCTCCAAGGGTGGATCCACCGGACCACTTTATTCATGATGACATCGTTGACTTCATAAAGACAGGCGTTATTCCCATTGGGACCAAAGCATTCCGTCCAGTGTTTGAGACCCTCGATGTAACTTCTGCAGCTACCGCGGAGGCACATATTTGGAGTCCATACGTATTGGCGACAGAGGACTTTTGCAAGACGATCAAATCATCGGGAAAGTTGGACGGGTACTTGCGTCCCGTCCAGTGGGTCCTTTCGGGGAAAACTGTTCGTGACGACGACGTACTTGTTATTCTGAGCCCACACGAAGCCAACCGCTTGATCCCGCACATCAGGTCTAGCGACCGCGTTCACCTCCATGTCTACACCCCCCGCATCACGAGGTCCATGACATCATGCGACGACTTAGCCTTGCACAGTATCCCTACGCACCCCACAGGTTGGAACCCGTCCATCCCTCTGATGGATCAGTTGAACGTGTTTGCGGGGCAGCTATACCTGAAGGACTATGAGACGTACATCCGGTTATGCCGATTCCTTTGTGTGTACGCAAGGGACCTGAAAGACGAAGAAGGAATGAAGGTCGAGTGCGACGGGTTCATCGCACCGGAAAATCGACCGAGGCACTTGCAGAATGTTGACACATTCCAAAACACGCCACTGGATTCGTTGAGGACGTTGGTGTCGCTTCGCAGAAAGGGCATGCGCTTTGCGCTAACGCACATGGGCCATCTTCTAGACGGACGGCTACTGACGGAAGACGACTTTGATGGCTGTGATGATGTGGGTGTCATCTTTCCTCTCTTCCTCGACTGGGTGACTAACACTGTGATCCAGATGCCCAATATCCCCACGCCGTTGACGAGTGATGATCGTCCACCCAACGACTTGGAGGAACTTGTGGTTCAGACGCCGAGCGTTCCTGCTTCGCCGACGATTTCTATCAGTGACACCTATGCCGTTCGGAACGAGGAATTTATGGTTTGCGCACTCAATGCACCCACTTCGCCGGTTTCTATCAGCGACAACCTTCAAACCTGTCCCATTCACAGCGAAGAATCAGCTAACCAGAGGTCTGACGTTTTTATCATCCAGAATGACGAGGGAACGGTGATGATATCGGATAACGAATGGGATACGATTGATTGAATGCCGGGTGTTCCTTACCAGTAGTTGATACCTGATATGTTGCTACCAACCTGTTCCAGGGCGGGTGCTAAGTAGGTCTTTGTGAGAAGATGCGTTTATTAGATCGAGTGTGTGGCACGTTCAATTTCGCTGCTTGTCGCAACGCCGACGTTGCCTTGACTAGCCTTGAGTCTAGTCCGGCGTCCCCGGGCCGGACTCGGTGACCATCCTCACGTGATGGCACGCGTCGCAATCAACAACGCCGAATCGCCGACCCTAAAGCAAGACGCGCCTTTACCTCTTACAATCACCATCCCCGAACGATGCCTCCCAAAGCGACAGGTGGAAAATCAAAGACCGGTGCGCCCGATCAAGGTGGCGCCGCAGGTTCCGGCGCGACGGCCACGCCACGCACCATACAAACACGGAGCCAAAAGGCCGGACTTCAGGTACATCCATTCCTCGAATCCCCTATGCTTCGTCCGCGCATGTTCACGTATACCCTAGTTCCCTGTCGGTCGTATCCATCGTTATCTGAAGCAACGCACCCAACACAACGTGCGGATCGGTGCGAAAGCGGCTGTGTACACGAGCGCGATTCTAGAGTACCTTACGGCCGAGGTGCTGGAGCTAGCAGGTGCGTGGGATACACTCGGCTTGGCATCCTTATATGACACCAACTTCCAGGAAACGCATCGAAAGATCTTCGTGTGAAACGCATAACACCACGGCACTTGCAACTGGCGATTCGCGGCGACGAGGAACTTGATATCCTTGTGCGCGCCACGATTGCTGGGGGTGGTGTCCTGCCTTTCATTCACAAGAGCCTCACAGCCACTACAACCAAGAGCAAGAAGCCCGAGGGGCAGTGAGTCGGGCTGGATATTGGACAGACGACCGATTTCCTTGGACGACATTCCTTGCTTGCCGGAGATCGACTAAAATTATTGAGTAGCTTTTCGATTGTTCTATTGCCCGCTTCCTGTAGTATGACCTTGAATTTGTATGCTATCCTCGGCGCTTTGCGTTTGAGTCGTATATGCGTCATATCCCCAAATGGCCAGTTATGTGGGTGTGCGCATTCTCAGGGTCTACCGTCGGCAACGTGCACGACATCGACCAGCAAGTCACTTGGGGCTCCGCGCAGCCAGCTCGCTACGAGCAAGACTCGGGCTATGAAATGTGTACCGTTATCCTTCTCCCGCCCTGGTCGATGGGCTCGGGTCCTTACCGCTTAAACGGCCGACGTCGAGTGTCGCAGACTTCAACCAGCAAATCCATCCAACCAGCCTCTCGATGTCGAACGCAGCCTATGCTGTGTAGGCAGTACACCGTGCCCTTTCCAAAGATATCGGTATCTAGCACTGCTGTGGATTGATTGGTCAAGTAACATCGCGACGTGCGACGAAGTAAGCCGTTAGTATAGTAAGCTGCTCATCACGATGCTGATCATCATTTCGTGTCTTTGGCGCGCCAGCACTGAACCAACGAACAGACCGACGGAGCAAGTAGTGAATGCACAGATATCAACTTCTTGCCATGCGCACGCCTTTCCGTGCCTGGTCCCTGATTCAAGTTGCAGAAGGTGACAGCATCACCGAGACGATGCTCTTCGCACCAACGGCCATCGGTTGTATATCACACCCACTATCGTACAGATACGACCGCCATCCCGCTGAAACGTCTAGTCGTGGGCAGCGCGCGCACGGCCCTCAGCGGCCGCCTTGCCGCCCGTCTCGCGCAGCTCGCCCTTCTCGTGCAACTCGGGGTCGCGCGAGTACTTGCCAATCACCTGGCAGGAGGGGTCAGCCACCTGGAGCGAACATGACCGGCGGGCGCGAAATAAAAAGTCACCTTTTGCGCCTTGCCAATGATCTTGTCGCCCATGTGGGCGTGGCCCTCGGGGAGATTGGGTTGACCCCCGATCGCGACGCCGCCTGGCACGGGTTGGTAAGGGGTGGTGGAGAAGGAGGAAAAGCCGACCTTCTGGAACGGGTGCGACGCCGAGGGGACGTTCAGAGTTGAACGCGTTCTTCCCGTGTGCCTCTGGCGTGTCCTGGGCGGGCAGAGGAACAAGGGCGGGTGAGGTGTTGGGCTGGGGCGAGGACGCTGGTGCAGTGGTCCCGGGTGCTGAGGATTGCGCAGATGGGTTGTGGGGGATGGATGACATGGTGATAGGTATACTGGGTGGTTCAGTCGCGTCAACCGCCGTATTTATGTTTGGTGATTTTAAATATGATGTCATTTGGTTGTGTCGGGTTTACTTTGAAGAACTTCCTTTCGGGCTACGCAATTTGCATGGCTCAGTGCCATTCGAAGCTTAGCTTCAACGATGTACCTCGCGCTTTGCATTTAGGTGCGATATAATGGATCACCCGTCCTTATCCATTTCGCCAGGCTCTCCAGAATATGCAGAACAATCAAGGAGACAACCACAGATATGGTACGGGCCAAATTAAACGACCTGACACCTTTGGTGCAATTTCATGACCAAGGGTGGGCAAACTCTGATGGCCACGGCATCAGTTGCGTGGTGATGTTACAACCCATTGCAGGAGCAGCTCACTCAAAGATTACTGGGGCAGACTGAGTGGAACATCATTCCGAGTCGAGTGCGCCGCGTGCAAGCTTTTCCTGAATTTCATGGTCCAGTCGGTTCGCAATGCAGTCGCGCATCTCGACCAACATATTCATCTGCGTTCCCCACGCGATCCCGAGAGACGAGGGAGAGGTGTAATCAGCTTGGTAATCTTGCACTCCGTAACCTCGAGCACCCGTATTGGGTGGAAATGCGTCAGCACATCTCTCCAAAGTGCTCGTGAGGACAAGTCAGAGTATATGATGCAGAAAGCATTGCTCGTGACGTACATGAGGTGACTGCGCACGATGGTCTGCATGAAACCAAGCTGGAGAAGGACGGCACGACTGTGAGCCCACTGTTCGTCGTGAAAAGGGCTCCAGTCTGCATGGATAGCCCAGGGGGGTCAGCATCGGATGCGCAAGCACAAAAGACGACTTTGGAATCGAAAAGACTGATGGTCAATCTGCAAATTGTGGGGACCGATCATCTGGGGTGACTACTCTGCAGAAGCGAGAGAACAGTTTTTAGGAGGTCACCAGAGTCATTTCATCTTTATGGCCCTGGCACTTTTGAACGCGACTCCTTCGCCCGCCACGGTGACACAAAGGGAGCCCCATAGCCGGCAAAAAGAAGTGTACGACACGTTGCCTCAGTCGAGTGTAATCACTACAATCCTCGTAGGAGCCACGAGCGCGAGAGAGAAACATGTCTATAAGGATCTTGGTCGAGAGGCGGGGCACGGGAGAGCCTTCATTCATGTGGCCGTGTCTGGTGAAAATCGAACTAGACAAGACCGGTTAAAACAAAACTGTTTCTGGCTTGCAGAGACGCTGGCGCTTATGGGGAGATCGAAATAATCAGGGCTATGACCACTGGGAGTATCCATTCAGTACCAGAAAGTGTCAAGAACAGTGTCAGGTTGGAAAAGCACCAGCGGCTCCCGTGTCGCGTTCCCGCTCCGAGACCCGGTAGTGAAGCACCGTCTAAATCGGATTCCAAGCTTTTTCCTTTGTACGATGACGAGCAAAAAAGAGCGGCCACTGCACTCGCTGATCGCCGGCTCGACCGCGGGAGCGATAGAAGCGTGCGTCCCCCATCTCTTCTCGACACCCCTCGCTCAGCGCGTTCAGCCAGTTTCGTGACGTATCCGACCGAGTTCGTGAAGACGCGGTCGCAATTCGGGGGCCAGGTGCGCACCGGTCCGTCCCATTGCACGCACGACACTCACCCCCCCGGCACAGCGCGAACCACCCCTGACGATCATCCGCACGACGTTCCGTGACAAGGGCATCACAGGTCTCTATTCGGGTTGCTCGGCCGTCGTCGTCGGGAACGCCATCAAGGCCGGGGTTCGCTTCGTGAGCTACGACCACTTCAAGAGCCTTCTGGCGGATGCAGAGGTCTGCGCGTCCGCTCCTCCCTGGCGCTGTTCTCATGCGCACGCTCACAGGGCAAGGTCAGTGCACCGAGGAGCCTGCTCGGTCAGTGCTACGCCGCTTCTTGCCTTGCGGTCACGTGATGCCTGTGTGTGGTAGCGGG
>JBBPKK010000208.1:0-39299 GCA_038089215.1 Tylopilus vinaceipallidus
CCCGACGTTCTCGAACCGGATCACGCCCCGGCGGGCCGGGTCGACCTCGATCCCCTGGTTCGGCATGATCGCGGGCTTGCGGTCGAGCAGCTCAAAGATACGCGTGCCCGCGCCGATGCCGCGCATGATGGAAGACTGGGGGTCGTGAGCGCAACAACTCGATCCACAAAAGACGAAACGCGCACGAAGAACCCGCTGACGACGCGTCAGCCACGACGACATATGCGAAAGAAAGAGAGAGGCGCACGTGAGCATCTGCAGACCGTTCCCGACATAGGCCGTGTAGAGCAACAAGCTCGTCAGATCGCCGACCGTGATCGCGCCCTGCGAGACAAGGGTACCGCCTGTCCCGTATCCGATTCAGTTCCTTTACCGGCCCCGCGGACCAAGACACGACGCACCATAGCCCAGCAGACCGAGAATGGTCATGTTCCCGCTCCACCCCGTGCTACCGAAAAAGATGCCCGAGGCGATCGCCTCCTTGCGCGCGAGCGCGAGGACGTGCGCGATCCGCTCGTGAAACTTGGCCTGTTCTTGGGCGTTGGCATTGAAGGCTTGCACCGTGCGCAGGGCCGAGAGCGATTCCTGTGCGACCTTGGTCATCTCTCCTACCGCCTCCTGGGACTGGTTCGACAGTTTCTTGAGGTAACGACCATAGTACACCTGAGGAGGGCCCGTGAATCGCATGCGAGGGATGCAGAGGAGAAAGCCTCACCGCGCCAAGCGAGACGGGAGGGACGATGCCGAGCATCATAAACGTCAACGTCGGCGAGATGTAAAACATGGCACCGACTGCGTGACCGTGAGCCATCCGGCCGCACCGACACCAAAAGGGAACACGTACGCCCGACCGAGGACATGATGACCGCTCGCAAGCCGTCCGACAGATTCTGCGTGATACTGGCTCACGCTCAGCAGCAGACCCAACGGCAGACCGACACACACACCTCTCGCCGACAATGCTCGAGTCCGCGCTCAGCCGGCTCAGCACGTCCCCCTCGCCTTTTTCGACAAACTCGACTTCCTGGCGGAGCGCGGCTTCGTACGTGCGCTCGCGCAGCCGCGCGACGATACGCTGGCCTTTGGGAGGAATCAGCCCGAGCCTACACGAACGCAGGCGTGGACGTACCGGACATGCGCATGAGAAAGGCGCGGGTAGCATTGCACACCGCCCCGGTCGTGAACGCGACGAGGAGGATGCCCGAGGCCTGGTAGATCGACAGTCCAAACGGGATGTACTTGCCGCGCGTCAGTGTCGGGTCGGGTACCACACAGCCCACGGAACTCACCGGGTCGTTCGTGGAGAAAAAGTCGATGAGCTTGCCGACGGTGAGCGGGACGGTCATGGCGACCGAGGAGGAGACGAGGAGGAGGCAGACGGCGAGGAGGAGCGGCTTCTTCTCGGGCCTGGCGAGGGCGACGACCTTGCGGAAGGACGAGCCCGAGTCGGGGGGAGGCTGGAGACGGGCCGGGAGGAGGCGCGCGAGGAGAGAGCGGGCAGGCGGTGGCTGGGAAGCGAACGGGCGCAGAGGGTACGCATGTCCGAAAACCACGGGCCGGGGTGGGCGACAGTGGACGGGGCGGGGCCATCGGAGCGCTGGCCGGGCGACCTGCGACCTCAACAGACAGAAGCCGAGCATATGTGCCTCGATGGTCGCTCGCTCAAACACATACGCTGACACGTGACGTACTGCGAGCTACTATTTTCTCCGCACAGCCTTCCACACCCGGGACAGCACCGTCTCCGTGTCGCTCGGCGCTGGGACGAGCGGCGTTGCAAACCTGGCCTGCAGAGCCGCGCGCCTCTTCGCATCGTCCTCCGACGTCATCATGTCCACCACCTTCTTCTCCAGCCACCGAATCCCCATGCTCTCCCTTTGCCACACCCCCGTCGTCCACACCGCCAATGGCCCCTGAGTGTCCGTCTCTGCACCGCGCACACACCGACGATGCATTCGGTTCGCCATCACCACGTCCGTAAACACCCGATCTCCAACGACCACCAGCTCCTCGTCCCTGATCGGCGTGCTGAGTGTCGAAAAATACGCCCGTATTGCTTTAATGCACGAATACGCTGGCTTGAGCCCGTTGTGGCGCAGTACTGGAACAGAGAGGTGATGCGAGACAGATTCCGCCTGAGGCAAATCCTCTGAGCATCCGTGCGTACAACCCCGCGGAAGGAACTCGCCTGGACTTGGCCCGCATCGTGTGTCGTCCCCGCAGAGTTGCTCACGATGAGAACATTTCCGTCCCCAAATGCCTCTCGACAGTCGTTCCATGCTTCCTGTAGGGAGCGGTGAGTGAACGTCACGTACGTCGCCGGCACGACAGACCCCAAGTTGCGGCACAAGCGTATCCCTGTACGGTATCGTCTACACCTAGGTTCAGGCACGCTCTCTGACGACACAAATCGACTCGCCAGACAATTGTCCTTGTCAAACACTGCACCACGGTACCCGGCTCTTCGAAGCGCTACAAAGTCCAACTGGCGAATGTCTTTGCTGCCACAAATGAAAACTCATCGGTCGGTTCTAAATGGAAAAAAAGATGCGAGCCTGACCTGCGACTATGACATGGGGGAGGACGATGCGGGGATTCCAGAGGAGATGGAATGGGACGAGTATACCCGGAACGTTCAGCGGCATGACTGTTTGACCAAATTGAGCGACGGAGGATACATTTTGGCCTGACCGCACAGCCACATTCCCACTGAACACCACTCCCATCTATTTTCCATCGCGAATTCATGATGATGTACATACACAGCAAGGAAGACAACAAGCTTGAAAGCAATGACTCTAGTATCGACCGGGGTAGCGAACTGCGTTCCCTCCGAGCTGCAATGCCCGACGGGCATCGACCACTTTGCTCTCTGTTCCGTACACCATCTCGGCTTGCGCATCCCCGCATTCGTCGTCGTCCTTGACATGCTGATTGTACACATCTTTCCTCGGGAATACCTGGTCACAGCCCTGGCAAAGGAACCCCTCCCCCAAGTGGGCCGTTAGGATGTGACGGTTGACCGAGTCGTTCAGCATCGTCTTATTACACCCGTCCCACAGGCACCTGACTCTGCCTTCCGGACGCCTTTGGATATGCCAGTTACGAATGTGAGCTCCAACGCGGGACCTGGACCCCACAATCCACATGCCGCAGGGATTGGTAGAGATGGCCCACTGGCATACATGGACGCTCATTATGCCATTATCCTGGCTTGCTCCGAAGGAAAGATCATCCTTGTCGATCCACATCCCATTTACGTTGACAGCGCATGCACGCCTGGCGCATCGGCGATCCGACCCTTTCTTTGTCGGGGGACGATATATCACCATTGGAGATCGCCCTGCGTCAGTGACGACGTCCGTAGTCTCTTTGGGGAAGCTGGAAGGTGCTGGCGGCGAGATATTACTTGCGGGAAACATGTACGTGTCGCGCTAGCGCCCACATAAGCGTCAATACTCAAAAGTTGGCTCGGATGCACTAACACTGGGTCCGCGGACTGTGTCGTGGAATAACAAGTCCGGGCTTTGAACCGAGACGAGCTTTGTAGCCGGGGGGGCCACTGACTCCGGTGTCGCATGAAGTGCTAGCATATGACTGAAAATAGAAATCTCTGCTAAATCGTTTGAAGCATCTAGAGTTGTATCACCGGATTTATTATCGTGGCCAATAGCGTGACGTACCATCCAAGAGGGAATGTGGTCTGTCAGACCACATGTCTATCAACGGAATCTGGAATCCCGGTGTCGTATATAGGGCAGGAAAGCTAAGTGCAGACAGCATTGTGGTATCGGATCTGGCCTCTTGGTCCAACTCCGAAGTATGTGTGCTAGACGTCGTACGACTATCCCATTCATCAGCGTTTCAGTATAAATGAGCGGATTGTGACATATACTGCTTACGAATTTTCGTTTATGGACGACTCTAGGGTGTGCCATCCTTGAAGGAACGGGTAAGCGGAGTCGAGTGACGAGGGGTACAGCTTTGAGTTATGGAGTAGAGTGCTGGTAGGAGTAGCACCAGGAATGTTCGCTGTTTCGGCCTCCATGCGTGAATCTTGCGGAGTAATCCCGCTCGTTTTGAGGCCATTTTATAGAACCGTTGATCGATGACTTCAAGGAACAACATTGATTCCTGTGCAGCAACATTATAGAAACCTGGCACTGCCGTCGGACGCTTCAACGGAACTTCTCCCTCGATCCTAATCGGGCTCATAATTGGACTCGGAATTTCTCACCCGATACTTAGTGAGCACCTACCTAATCTAAATTTTTGACGGCATAACAATAGCACTAGGACAATGATTTCATTGGTGAAGTATGATCATTGCAATTAGAGGTGTGCAACTGGCACTTGATGGGTACGTTACTCATCAAGGTAACTCAGTATCATTTGCATTTTGGCTTAGCGGCTGCGCACGGTCCGGTCGTTACACACAAGTCGGTTGGAAGCAGATTCGCAGGGAAGGAGCCAAGCATACCTAGGCAGAACTATGACCCCATGTGTTCAGAGTCCAGCGAGCGGAATGACACAATGCCGTCAAGTCGAAGTAGCAGGACGAGAAGGAAAACGAACCTAAGATTCAAAGCCTTGCACGAATCATTCCATGAATGTTTCAAAATAAAACCACGTTCATATACGCGCTAACAGATGTGTTGACAGATATGAATCCCCAAGTTACCCGATGCCTTCAAGACAGTACGTGTGCTGATCGAGGTGGTCCTCGTATGACACATTAGTAGTTTGCATCGGCAGGTTCTTGGCTGGTGACCGATATCCTTAGTGTTTCAAATGTTCACAAGTCAATCAGTGAGATGTATTACGGGTGCCTGAGGTGCAATTACCGGGCCTAGAGAGCTAATACTGTAGAGACGTCTGGGCATTACCACGGGGCCAGCGTAACATTGAGTCCGGTAGAAGAACAAGGCGTTGAAAAACGCAGGCTGAGAGAACATTGGAGCTATAAAGACATAAAGGTCACCGAAATCAGTGTACGAATGCAATGTGGGAGGCGCCAGTACGGCGGCATGAATGCAGCAACAAGGCCCGCGTGCGACAAAGGTCATGGTGGAAAGAATATTAAAGGCCCATGGCTTGCAAAGTGCAGATCAGCCACTGGCATTCCGAGAAGACAACAACGTAAACCATTATACATAACTGTCACGACTTCCTCCCGCACCCCAGGCCGTGCCCAACTCCAGGCCCTTCTGAGACATACAGCACGCAGCAAGTTGCGTAAACCTGGCTTATTGATCGGTGAGGCCAGCCAGCCCTGTAATAGTCACAGGACCCTATCCTCATAGTCTCCATGCACCGCTCCGGCAATTACTGTCCTTTTCACGCGACTTGGCCAACGTGTGAAAATGTCTCAGAAACAAGCTTGTCCATAGCACCTCAACAACTGCTCTGAACGCCTCGGAAACTATGCTAATCGACTCACAAATAGTAGCGGTACACGATACGGCTTGACCGAGAACCTGTAGATTGAGTTTTTGGTAGCTCAAAATTCTAATCCCGGAAGCTGTGAAAGTTCGGGATTTCGGAACCTCGTAGTTTCATTCTCGGTACACTCGGATGATATACTTTATATTCGTGTTGGCAAAACGACACCTTGCCCGAGGGGGGGTATTTTATGACACAATTTTTTCGCGTGGCCAAGTCATGTGAAAAGGACAATAAATAAAAATATAACTGGCATGGCTTTCATTTGGCCCTCGGATCATTGCATGAGCAGGGAACAATGCTATAGGGTGAGAACAACGACATCCACCTGATTCCCCATGCAACCACGGTCGGGTGGACCGACCCTTGCCTGCCAGTCAGCGAAAGGGGTATGTTCCAGAGCAGGGGTAGCTAATGGTAGGCGCGGTGGTAACCTACCCATACCCAAATAATAATACTACTTTGACCGCACAGCTTGAGTTTACCAAGGAACCGACTTGCATCTTCATTCGTTCTTCAAGCGTTTCCGCACCCCGACATGCTAGCAAAACTTCGTGCAGAGTACGTGCATGATATTTACCTTTCCGTGTACTAAAGCACTCCTGGTGACCTTTCTCAGCCCATTGCCTCCGAGTCCATAGCCTAAGTATGTAATATTTGACACATGTCGCAGAAAACAACGCAAGGCTCGAACCTGAACTTCTGCTCCAGATTCTCCTTCAAGACTTAGGTTAATAACAGAGACTAGTTGGGCAAGGCCGCAGTGAGATTGTGCGGTTGAGAACAAGCTTATCTCATTACGGTATCTTATCGGGTGGTTTGCTTCTCTGAATCTAGGTCTCCCACACCACTCCAAGAGTCTGCTGGTGTCAAATTTTGCCTGTTACCACTCTAAGTATCCAGGCCAAACTGATCACCAAATGTTCACTGGTTCACCACGTCATATTGCAATGATTGCTGTATGTGTGTTCATTCTTTTTAAGACCTTCATGTTACTGGGACGCCCATTTCCAGGGAAGGTTTCGTTATACGTTCCGAGCGCTTTGTGCGCCCTTTAAATTCTTGGTGGTTCGGATAGTGGAGATTAAAGGCCCACTTTCTTCTTATTTTCACCATGTCAGTCGATCAGGAGAAGATGCGCATCTCATTTGCAGAGGAGGATGCTGTTGTGGTTGGCGCGCAAGGTGACCAAGAAACACTGCAAGTGGAAGTACGACGAACGACAGAGCGGCGGCTTGTTCGGAAACTCGATTATCGATTACTACCCACCGTCGTCATCATCTTTTTCATGCACACTATTGATGTGCGCTGTACTTCTGTGTCGCACATACACAGTGTGTTAATTTGCATTTGATGTTACAGCGCGTCGCAATCACGTCTGCTCGGCTCCAAGGCTTACAGATGGATTTGGGCCTAACTGGCATGTTCTCATCCATTTATGATGTGCAGTGACTCACCAACGGGACAGATGTTCAGTATGATACAGCTGTGGCGGTTCTTTATGCGTCATATTGTCCCGCACAGATTCCATCCAATATAGTAAGTAGCCTGTTGTCAGTTAATACCTTCGCTGAAACCATCTCTAGGCTCTTAACTATGTCTCGAGGTCAGTCAGGTGTCTTTCCTACCGGTCGGAATTGTCATCAAACATTGGACCTTTCTAGGCCCTCCATTTACCTCGGTGTCTGTGTCGCCCTGTGGGGTCTGATGAGCGCTCTCACTGGTATCACAAACAACTTCGCTGGCATTATAGTTTGTCGCATCTTCGTCGGTTTACCGGAAGTAAGGCGTCGCAACCCGATTAAATACAGACGACTGACACTAGATGATATTTTAGGCCGCGTTCTACCCTGGCTCTATATATTTGTTGTCAAGTTGGTATACACGCAGGGTATGCGACATCCTAACGATTGCGATTGATTATTTTGATCCCTCTCTTGGTTAGGAGTTGGCTTTCCGATCTGCTATTCTATATGCAGGACTGCTTATCTCCAACGCATTTGGTAGTGTAAGGTTCCCTTGTGTTTCGTATATTAATTGTGACATCACCTTATTAATTGTGTCCAGTTGTGGGCTGCAGCTATCCTTGACAGCTTGAATGGGGCAAGGGGCATCGCAGCATGGAGATGGTAAGACTGGGAGCTGCTGGAACATCAATTGACATTACCCTTTCCCCTGAACGCAGGCTTTTCTATATTGAAGGCGCTGTAACGATTTTTATTGGATTCCTTGCCATGTGCGTTTGGTACCCTGAACCTTGGTTTCATTTTGTTCAGCATCTTTAGGTGGCTGCTTCCAGATTATGTATGTTCTAATCCCTTTGATTGTATGTTTGAGCGGATTTATCAAACCTTTTTCATCACTAGCCTCACAATACCAGATGGTTGAATCCTGACGAGCGACATCTGGCACAAGTCCGACTTGCAGAAGATGCCGGCGAGGCTGACAAGGATTCGCAGCAAGCTTCGTACGTTGTTTATCTCTTCCTTTACTTTCGAACACATAGGGTTTTCAGGATTTTCGAAGGACTAAAGATGGCCCTCAAGGATCCCAAAGTTCTGATCTTCATGCTCATGGATTGTTCTCAACTCTTGGGACTCAGTTTTACCAACTTCTTCCCAACGTAAGTGTTTCTTAATGAGGGTCAGTAGTCGAGATCATACATTTTTCATTCAGGTTGACTGCCACTCTTGGCTACTCAACGGTGGACACATTATTAATGGCAGCGTACGTACGGAAATCTGTCATAGGCTCTTGGCAATTATTCGCTGTGTTTTTCCAGCCCACCGTGGGTCTATTCAGCTATCGTGGCGGTCATCAATGCACGTCATGCTGGTAGGCAGCCTGTCTTCTCCATTGCCGATGTGCTGTCACGGTACTTTGGCTGCTGTACACAGACATCACTGGTGAACGATTCTTTCACCTGAACATTGGGTGGTGGCTTGCCATTGTTGGTTACATCATCTCCTTGTCGACTATGAAAACTGCTGGGAGGTACTTCTCGATGTTCCTCATGACATCTGGATTTTGTGGTACGCACATAGCCCTACCCTGCGATTTCAGCTGCGCCTTGACATTTGTTTGGGTATGATGTGGTAGGAGCCTCGCTGATATTGGTATGGGTGGCTAATTCCATCCACCGACCACCGGCAAAACGATCCGCAGCGATCGCTCTCGTGAATGGGTTCGGAAACCTGGGGAATCTGTAAGCGGCCGTTTGTACACCTATCGCTTATCTCACACACGGCCGATCGATAGAATCGGGTCCTACATCTGGAGAGCGGAATGGGGCCCCGAGTACCATCAATCGATGATCATAACCCTATGTGCATTCGCGTTGGCAACTTCCCTCAGTCTCAGTTCGTATCTTGGTCCCTTGCATGTTCGAGGTGCCTCATAATATGGCTGACACGTGTGCTACAGTCGTGCGCACGATACTAGTGCGGGAGAACGGACGGATGGAACGAGAGGAGTTGGGCTCAGTGATGCATGGGCTCGAACGGGAACGGATCGAGGAAACAGCCCAGTTGGAGGGAATCACATTTGACGAGGCCGTGAGGCGCAGGATGGGGTTCCGCTACCTGTACTAATACATCGGGAAAAAGATAGTTTCTCTTCAAATTGATACGAACTATACTTGTCATTGACGGAATTTGTGTCCACTTAAACTCTGCCTGTGTAGGTTCACACACTTCACTCAGGATCAGTTGTTGGCTAAATCTGCACTGGATATTTTGTCGCCCACAGCATACAGCGGGGATTGAGAGGACGACTGATGGTCCGCCGATGCCACAATATTGGCCATGTGCACCGGGAGCAAGGCGACCTGGGTGACCTACTGAACTCATGTTTATGTAAAGACCTTATTGTGATAGGAACATCGCCCAAACTAAATCCAATGATGCTCGAATTCATTTGTCGGTGGCTGGCGGTATGTACTTATCAACTTCGCATTCTCTCCGTCTATCGAAAGGATCGTGACCTCCGACTCCGCTTTCAGACAATGTCATAAAACCACTGGCACAGAACCTGTTTCATTCTAAGTTACGCTAGGTACGACGAACATGACAATTCAAGAACTTTAATTCACCCGTGTATGCGAGGCGCCCTCGTAAAATTCCCAATGGCGGCACTCCAGTTCCGGATCATGCTAGTCAGATCGTGATGCATGATGCATGATGTCTAGCATCCATCTACCAAATATCAATTTGGCGATCGGTGAGCCAGATCCCGCACCGTTACTTCATTCCCGCAACTATCTGATAGTTCTGTCTGTCTGTCGGGAGTGGATTCCAGCAGCTGAAAGCATTGCTGCCACCCTGGAAAGGTACCACAGCAGCAACACGCTACCCAGTACTTGGCGCAAGTATTAATTTCCGGACGGCGAGAACTTCGGATGAAGCGCGCCGAAAAGGGTTACGCGATCACTCTGACACAGGCGGGGAAGGGAATGAAGGTCCGCAAAAGGGGCGATTGGGAACGGGGATGCGAACTTGTGACTTGGATCACTGCCAGATCTCCAGGCCATTGACAAATCATTTCCGTCAACGATAATACTGTGGCATTCTCATACATGAAAGACCGTGTGTACGATGTAAATGTATCTTCTATGACGAGATTGAAGGATCGACCGATCGCATGAATGGCCACTGTTGTGGACACATTCAGGATAAGCCTAATACCAGGGAGAGAGAAAAAGGTCTGGTACGGAAGTCAGACAGCTTAAGATGGATGGTGAGTGACCTCTAGGTAGAGATGAGTGGCTGAGGGAAATGGGATGGGGGCCCAGGAAGAGTAGTTCTGAAGGGCGGAAGCTAACTACTTATCTCTGTGAAAATACGTTGGTGGGACACTGCTGCGCACTTGCCAACACATGAATGTCGTTCGACTCGGAGTTGGAGGCCGGGAGCACGAGGTGATTTACCAGATTCAATCCAGGGTTTCGCGATTGGTGAATTGAATCTATAACTCGTGCAAACGGGCACCATTATAATAATACGACAGATGAGGCAATCAAATTGCCTTGTTTCTGGTGCTAACCTTAATTGGTCATAACTAGTAGGTTATTGCAGTATCGGAGACTATCAGCCGCCACCCCCAATCCCCACCTGCTGTGGATGACAAAACTTCCAGAGAAAACTCAAGCAAAGTTCCTGGAATGCGCCGTAGGCGAACGTTGAGCGGACACTTTGATCAAAGGATTGAATCACACGGCAGCACCGTAGCTATGCCCCTCACATCGGGAAATTGGTGAGGCAATGATATTCCTAGATATTTATGACAAGGACATTAAAACATAAAATTAGCGGTTGAACTACTCAATGATAGGCTAGATATGTACATGTATGGTCTGCTATATGGTCAACCTTATGTTTCAGCTTTTCGATATGAATATCTTTGAATATCTAGCCATATCATTTCCTCACCAATTTCCCGATGCAGGCTGTCGGTGATTAAATTCATTCTCCATATGCTGCAGCTCATACCCAGCTAGTGTGGATCGCCTCAGCACCAAGCCCGCAGAAATAAACCACGGAACATATATGGATCTCGATCCTGGAACGCTTCGGCGCCGAGGACGTCACTCTTTCTTCAAATTATCGCTTGCTTGGACTGCTTGCCAGAGTGGCCCGGACAAGTATGTACGCAACCAGAGACGAATGCTCACGCCATTGCACTACTAGCATATATAAGTCCCTCGAGGCGACAACTTTCGACTCGCCATTAGATTCCCCATGGACTCGACTGAGAATGAAGACGCTTCCGAGATTACCCTTCCTGCCTTCCCATGTGTTGATATCCAATGGAATGGGTCTTGGTCTGCTTCCAGGTTACCTTCTCCGGCACCCCTACATCCTACGTCACTCGACTTCGTTCCCTTACCTCCCCCTGTATGCCTCGCTCCGTTGGGAGAATCTTCTATAATGCCGCCCAGCCCAAACGCTTATGCAAACTGCTCGCAGGGCGAACATGGGTGAGTGATAAGTGTCTTGCTTCACTTGTAGCTGACATACGACGTAGGTATCCGATACCAATCGGCTACGCCTCGGGCCAAGACAACAGGTATTAGCCAACTGCGTCTGAGGTGATACCGTCATTGACATCCTCGTGGAAGAGCGTTCGTCCCCTTGGACAGAAGTTTCGCTAGTCCGTGCATGTATTCGGAATATCAATGGACGCCCACGGGCATGGGGTCTTGCGTTCCGTTGCACGTCACGGATCAATCCAATTCTGTAGCAAGCTTTCCTCCAGGCTACACACTGGCGGGAGTACAGAACACAGCGCCAAAGCCACGGGCCACTTTGCACACACACACTATCACTCCAGCTTCAAGTTCGAATTTATATGGCTGGATAAACCACCACCGTGCAAGCCCCCGCGTCGAAGTAAGTATCTCTGTTATTTCGCCTCTGGGAGTAATACTTACTCATGTATGAGCTTCATCAGTTTATACTACCTGCGGATAATTCCTCCGCGTCGTCGTCATCTTCCCGTTCAATCGGAGGGGCCGTGAATCTTGTTGGAGACAGAAGGCAACCTCCCTTTGGAATTTACCGCTCCTCTAAGAAGGGTTCGGGCTGCCGGCGTCACCAGCGTGCAAGCGCCACCAGCGTGGATGGGCTCCGGATCGACGAGGATGATCTCAGTGCTATCACAGACAGTAGAAGCAACACGGTCTGCGTCCACGAATGCAAGTGGGCCAAGTCTGGCGACGACCCCTGCGGGATGTGGATTATGGCTTCCAGGCAACGTGTGGGAGCTCACCTTCGCAAGTGGCATAGATACCAGCACGCAGGGGGCACAAGCGTTTGTATGTGGAACGGGTGCGGTAGAAGGATGCTGAAGGACTCTATGAACCGGCACGTCGTGACTGTTCACCTTGGAGAGAGATTTCACTGCCAAGGCTGCGACGAGGAATTTTCACGCAAGGACGTATACGATCAGCACGTCGAGAACCACGAGGAGTGCAGGGATGCGGGTGCTGTGACAGTATATGGTACGGAGCGCAAGGTGATTAGTGTACACCGAGACTTGCGCGGGGGAGAAGTGTGTTATGCGGGCTATTAGGTTTTCTGTTGGATATTCACTGCTGATGGCGGTGAACGTTGATATGAGATTGTATAACACAGGCTGCCTGAATGACTTGTGGGGTCCGCATATGCGACAAAAATAAATCAGTCCGGCTTGGAAGGGGAGGAACGAAAGGGTCATCACGTGACACATTGAGTACACGACAGCGGCGAGCCAGGTCGCTGCCATTGACTATGGACGACGACTTTGACTTTGACCGCGCCGCATCTGCCTTCCCCGACATCTCCCTCGATGGCGAGGGCGACGTGCCCTCTTTCCCAGCCACCTCCGCCCCCGCCCCGCCCTCGACCTTCTCCTTTGACGACTTTGGCAGCCCACCCCGACCGAATTTCACAGACGTCAAGGTGACCGGAGACGACGAGATCGAAAAGTTCGAGGACCAGTTCCCCGAGCTTGACGTCGGTCATGTACGCTTCCCGTCCTTTTCTTCAATCCCGCCGCATCGCATCCGGCGGTGCGAGGGTTTCTCACTGGATGGGGCTGATGCCCAGACCGTCCTTTGCAGACCGCACCGCCGCCATCGGTGCCTGCGCAGCCCACGTTTGGTGCTGCCCCGCCGTTTGCGCCGCGCCCTCAGCCTTCGGCGTTCTCCTCCACGCCCATTCTCAATCAGCAGATCCCGGAAGACGAGCCAGAGGTGATCAGGTGAGTGTGGTCGTTGTCTGCTCGACTGTCTGCAGACGCACGCTCACTCGTGCGTTCCGGGACAGGGAGTGGCGCGAGAAACAGGCGGACGAAATCAGGCAGCGGGACGAAGCGAGTAAAGCAAAACGGCAAGAGACCATCTCCAAGGCAGAGGCTGCCATCGATCAATTCTACGAGGAATACGCTGCCAGGAAGGAGCGGTCCATCCGGGAAAACAAGTATGCCGTTTTGTCGTCGTCTGGGACGGTCAGTGACACGTCGATGCCAACAGGGACCAAGAAGCGGATTACCTCGAGAGCCTTCAGTCGTCGCTCACCAAGGGGACTACGTGGGAGCGGATCTGCAACACCGTCGAACTTCAAAACTCGCAAAGTAAAACTATCGCCCGGACTGGTGCCGGCACGACTGATCTTAGTCGCTTCAAAGAGGTGTTGTTGAGACTGAAGCGGGAGGGAGATGCGGCGCCAGGAGCGGCAGGCTACTAGAGTACGCATATGCAGCGTGTACGCCCACGTAGTGATTGCCTTAAAGAATGTCACCCGAATTACACGTCATGGACAGTCAAAGTTTCGAAGCACGCCCAGAAGAGAGGTGGGCTTCTACCCATGCAACACACTCCTCTATTAGCTTTTCTTTCATACCGTCGGATTCGTTCTGCAACTCGTGGAATCCGTTCTTGAAAGGCGTGAGTGAGAGAGCTCCTGACACACAGAAAGAGACATACCGTGTACGGCGAAAACGTTTTATCGTCCGCTGGGAGAAGCTCATAGAATTTTTGGGTGGCATTGAATGACGTGATCTGATGTCTCGGTGAGAACAAGTTGGAGTTCGAGAAACAATCAAATTTACCTGGTCTCCTGTACCGTGTAGTAGCAGAACCTGTCTCACACTCAGCCTGGAGTTCAAAGTACGAACAAGGGAGCCGTACGGGTAACTGCTTTGGCCACCGAGCATAGTCCTCGGCCAGAAGTCCCTCGCCCTGCAAGCAGAGTCAACAGCGCACAGTTGATGTCAAGAAAGATGCGCACGCCATTCAGCATGTCACTCAGCCCTCGGAGGGAACCGTATAGTTTGACAAGGGGATCCTTCGTGTATGCTTCGCCGACCGCGTCGTCATGGGATAATTCCTGCGCTTCTCAATCTCGGCGTCCATATATGAAACCGGAAAACTTACCTTGGGGTCCAACGGGGCGGGAATCAAGAGAGATGGAGCAACTCGGCTCGCTTTCCCGCCCAGCCAGCGGGCGACTTTGCTAGCAGGCTTGGCCTGTAGAATAAGCGGGCTGGTAGCAATGATCCCAGAGAGGCTTGATACGTTCTCCTTGGACGGCGGGGCTTGCGCGCGGGTAGGGAAAGCGAGGGCCAACGCACCACCCTAACGATAGCCACATGTCTCATTGCAGAGTTGCGAAGGGAGGCGCAGAAGAACGTACCATCGAGTGACCATACAAGAACACGGGCGCGCCAGCAAACTGCTGCTTGACGTGCTGGACGGCCCATTCAATGTCCTCGAGTTGCTCCTTCCAGCTCGTCTTGCCCCAGGAGCTGTCCTTGCTCTTGTGCTGCTCGTCTTGCACCGTCCTTCCGAAGCCACGCTGGTCGTAGGCGAAGACGGCGATCCCGCGTGAGGACCAGGTCGGAAAGACGTGTCCGTAGCGTGCAATGTGCTCCGCGAAGCCGTGAATGAACACGACCACGGCTTTCACGTGCGACTCTGGACGGTAGGTGCGAGTGAAGAATTGAGTGCCTTGGGGCCCCTTGTGCCAGGATTCTGTGAAGGGTGACTCCATGGTGGCTCGTAGAAAAGAAGGATTTGGACAGCGCTCCGGTTCGGATCCACATGACAGCTTAAGAGTGGATGCCCCGAATTCAAGTTTGCATTGCCTCTTCCTCTCTACTCCAATCCCACGGATTTGCCTGCTGGCCGATGAGCGGCGAACCGGCAGCTGTTAGAACTGGTCCCTATGGCCATTGCGGTTGCGAGTAAGGTACAGACATATGTCATATCAAGGCTATATTGGTCGGTGTGAGTCTGAAACAGTGGCCAGTTCTGCAGATCTGTCGCTGGCCCGGTCCGAGCGGAGGAGAACTGGTCCCAGGAACTTCCGGTTTCCGACGGGGGAGGTTCTCCGCCAACGACCACACTCGATGGCGAGCTTGTCTCGGTGGTCTTCGGCCCGCCTCTTTGTTCGTCGGCATTCACAGAGGCCCACACTTTCTGAGTGTCTTCACGGGCTGCCACATGGCCGTCGAATGTCGCTCCTCAGCAAGGCAAAGGCATCGTTCAGGACCCCACAGTCCGAGGTGCTGGACAACATAACTGCTGTGCCGTTTTACGCGCTCTCCAACCCGCCCCTGCCGATACGACTTAACTGGCTGCTCCTCTTCCTGGACGCCGTATTCACGTTCGTGCCTTTTCGTGTCGCGCGTCATAACTCAATCACACACGTCACAGAGGTGCCGGCGTCGCATTGGCCTGGCGATACTGGACCTACGACGTCCCAAGCGACGAAGAAGGCGCACCTCCGAATAAAGAGCTTCGGCCTGCCAACCAACGACTCGCCCTTGCATGCTTCCACATCGGTGTCGGATCCGTCGTCGCGCTACGGCTCATCAACGTGAGACGATCCCATGTTCGGAAGCTCTGGTTGTTCCCTGGATCCGTCCCAGGAAGTTATCGTCGAGCGACGGTGTTGCCATCCCTCGACACCATCGTGGTCGAAAATTACGCGTTGTTCAATCCCCGGGTCGAGTTTACGCTCGAACGGGACGCGTACCGATTCGCTGGGCATAAACAGGGTGCTGTCCTCCGGTTGACCCCCTCGGGTGCGCGGGAAGACGCGTTCCTTGTCCTCACAGAAGGAGCCCAGATCGATGGAAAACCTGTTTCTCGGGACGAGGCACTCCGGGAAATCTTGAACCCGTTCCAACCGTCTCAAACGATCGGCGCCTCAACCAAGGCGAAATCCCGGGTGAGTTTTGCGTCCTTCCGTTGATGGTTCGCAGATTGACTGGGTTCAAGTCGAAGGAAAAGAAGCAACCCTTGATATCCACAGCGGCCAGCTAATGTGCGGAGATTTAGATTTCGTAGTGTATCTTGTACTCCCGCGGTCTGGAATCGGCTCAGTAATTATACATCGAGTTGGCTCGCTGGTCGGCCCGAAAGGACGTTGGGACTGAAGTTTCTGTTCCGCTCGTCATTGGCAGGCTTGCCTCTCACCACGACTTGCTGTTGCCCTCTATGCGCATACCATACTTGCCCCACATCTTGTACTCCGCCGCTCTAACCTCCGTGTCCATTCATCTGCTCTGGCAAAGAAATACTGAAAAGGACGATCGCGCGCGTTACCACGCACAAGCATCCATTCTCGAGGACCTTGCCCAGCAACTCCGTTCGGGCGCCCCAATCACCGACGCAGAAATAGCCAGGCTCAAAAACCTCGCCCGCGTACACGGAAAAGGCGAGGGGCAGAATCCGTCGGCGGAATCAATACGGTGGTCGGAGGTGGTCTGGGGAAGAAAAGCAGCCAACGCCGACCGGAAAGACGAGTGAATTCCCTAGGAGGGTCACGGTTGGGTGTGTATTTGCGAATCTGCGCGTGGGCATGTCACCTAACTCTCTGGCTAGCGGAGAGCTCGTTGTAGCGCCATATGTTATGGCACGACACCCTGCTGACGCTGCTCTGTGCACACCAGAACCGTCCGTTCTTTTCTTGGTGAGTTCCTTCACACCTCTCGAGCTCTATGCGTTGGATTGAGCGGAATCATAGCTTACACCCAGGCTACTGGTAATTATACAAGACACTGAGGAGTACAACACAAGTGACGAGAGCAAAAACGTCCTCCGTCGTCCGGATTTGTGCAAAAAGCGTAGAAGGTGCAGGAATTAGTTGCCCCACTGTGCAGGCACATCAGCCAACTTGTAACAGAGAATATACGGAGTGGCGAGGACATACAACTTTGCCGGAGGCGTTCCTCCTTGACCTCTGCTCCGTGTTCTGCTCTTTCTCCTTCGCTTGTTTCTCCCTGGCTGCTCTCGCCTTTTCTTCTTCCTTTTGCTTGTCCTGTGCTGCTTTCGCCAGCTTTCCCTCGCTGCTCGCCTCCCCGTTCACCTTCCCGTGTGTGTTCTTGTCCACCCCCTGCGCCCGCTCCTTCCCTTGACTTCCCCTTGTCTCGCTGTCCGTCTGAGGATGATTGTTCTATGGGTGTGGGTCAGTTGAGAAAACTTCTTAGCAACAATTCCGCGAACTGGATGAGATGATACTTCGTTGGCCGCTTTGGTCTGGCGGTCTGGAACCTGCGGATCCTTCAGTGTCACTGTCACGGTGTTTGCTATGGTCGCGTGAGTGGGCGCGCTGGAGCTCGGGTCTGGGGCTTGATCTCCCGATCCTGTGGAAGAGCCATCTGAGCGGGAATCCGAGTCCTTCCTGATCAGCCCGGAGACGATCTCTCTCAGCGCTTCGTCCTCGAGGCTCGCGCTGGTTGGGCTGTTGTGACCGAGCTGGACGGCCTTGCGTTGAGCGTCCTCGCGAGCTTGAAGGAGTTTGATCAACGACTCCATCTGCAGGAGATGTGCTTCTGCTTCTGTTGGTACTGTGGGGCTCTTGCAAAGTTCTACGAAAGAAGAAACAACTCGCTCGCCGTCGATGTTATGTTGGTTGTATATGGAGATCCTCTCCGCCGGGGGAAGGTTGAGAGCCTCCATCTCGCGAATCGCAAGCTCCTTGACCTTGTCAAACTTCCAGCGCTTTGCGAGGCGGAGGATGATCAGCCAGTTTTCCTTCGTTTGTTGACGATAAGAGTAGTCCCTGCCCGATCATTTGGTAAGCCAGAAGTTCACCTGATGGCATCGGGCTCCTTACTTGTCATACCACACCCACAACAACGTGGCAAACTCGTCGGCCGTGACGTCGAGTATGATGGGCCTGGCGTCGGTGCCAGATGGAGGGACATCTCCTGCGGCTTCCGCAAAGAAGTTGCGAAAGAACTCGGACTCTCTCTCGAAAAACGTCCTATGGACCCTGAAACGGGTGTTCCCCGTCTTCAAGGCAGCCAGGGGCATGACGCCGCTGCCGTCAGCCCAACGATGCACTCGGTCGCCATGTAGGCGTTGGGACCAAATGCTAAAAGACCTACCAAGAACGAGACGCTACCATCGCTTAGGTAGTAGTCGGGGTGATGTATCATTCGGCCGAGGCCGCCTTCCATGTCTATCGATGGTACGAGGGCAGAGGGGAGGGGAGGGAAGGGGGATGCGTCGAATGTGGGCAAAGGGCATCGTGCCCGGACGCGACGTTATCTATACTTGGCCGCGAGCGCCTGTTCTCAAACAGATCGCATCAGGGCGATGTCGCCATCAACGGCGCATCCTGTACAGAGTTCTCGCTTCGCGTGGGTGCGTGGCTCAATGGAAGGGGTCTCTCGCTCGATCCAGACCGGGCAAGTTGCCTTTCGAGGGTCGTTGTCACAATGCCACGGACCCATATGGCCGCGCAGTCAACCGCCACAGCAACGCGGACCTACAACATGCTTTATCGGAGCGAGCGATCAGATTCTATTCGCATTCAGCGCATCCGCGCGCCGGCTTCCGGTGTGCACCTGTAGGTCCAGGTGTGGGATCTGTTCGAGAACCGTTGCTAGCAGTGGCACCGGTCGCACAGCAAGACGACGTCGGGCCCCTAGATTCGTATGGGCCGTACATGGGGCAACATTAGGAAGCCAATGACGTTCAGCCGAATGAAACCTTGGGGATCCCTCTTGCACGTTTGTCGATCGATCGATCGCGTCTGGACGCCGCAACACCCTCCTCGTGCTCGGAGAAACCTGAACACCTCGCCCGCTTCCACCATCGCAATCCGGGTCATCCCGAATTTCCATCCACTTGCAGTGCACCCTTTCTTTGATGTCGGACTCTTCCAGGTCGCAACTGCGGTGCTCCACCCGCCACTGGCCTAAATGACGATCCACAGCACAACCCTTGCGGGGTGCGGCTGGTAACAAAGCAGGAATTGCGTCCGATCCAGAGGAAACGCCATTCAGGAGGGCCGTCAGTCCGTATTGCGCCGGTATGTATACTCATGGGCAGTAGCTCAATCTGTGGCATGATAAAATCACGCGAGGTACAGCATCCAAGTTCGCCACCCGGCTTTATTGGGGGCTTCCGCATCTCAGCAATGGGAGATCATGTCGCGTTCCCCCAGCTCACGATGAAGGCACAACGCAACCGTGGCAATCGGGCTTGCACTTCTTGTACTGCTTGCTGTTCTACGGAAATACCAGTCGGTGCACCGGTTGCGGAGTTCATGTTCGTGGGGAAAGCACCACGGGGGCGATCTACCTCGGAAGATCCCCGAGGATGGCTTCCTGACAGCTGGATTCTCGCCAACAGAATGGTTGCGACCAGAGACGCAAAAGGAGAAGCCACGCGATTTATCTAGCTTGGGCTCACAAACATGTCGATGTCACGATAGGTAATTGGGATGCGGCAAGGGGCATTGAGCCTACTGTTCATACGTGACGCTATCTATACTCGACCGCCAGCGCCTGTCATGTTCACAGATCCCAGCACGGCGGTATCACCACGGGCGCATCCTGTACTAGGTCCTCGTTTCTCGCAGGCGCGTGGCTCAATAGAAGGTGCCCCTAGTCAAGTGCGGTATCACGGGTGTTTCCTTTCGGGGGAAGAAGCGAGGTTATCATGACCCGTCTGGCCACGCAATCAACCCCCACAATTCTATAGTTTGCATTCAGCGAAGCCGCGCCCTGTATTCTGATGTACAGTCCCCGGTCCTTCTCGTACGATGGCCCACGTCCCTGAGGCAGAACTCTTCCTCGGAAAGCGGTGAGTATCATTTGCTCCCCTCTTTCCAATGACAATAACTGTGGACGCCTACTCAGTGGCAATGTACCCTTTTCAGTTTTGGTTTCTGCGATCAGCCACTGCACGCGAAACAGCGGTCACCGCTGAGATAGCATAATCGTGCAACATGGTGTTTCTAACGCAAGGACAATCACGCCCAATCTGGAGAAACACCCTCTGATACATCTTCGATGATCAGGGCTGCGGAAGTGTTCACGCAAGGTGGGGTAAACTTTCCGGAGGCAACCAGGTTTCCTCATGGTACATCAGTTCGTTTCCTATCAACATCCCATAGTTTAGTGAAATGGAGCCTTATTACTCGTTTATTTCTGATCCTCGATGTCACTCCTACAGCAGGGTAATCGGATGTATGCTGTACTATCCCGCTGGCTGTTCACTACATCCCGTGGAGAGCACCTGGGTGACATGTCGGGAACATATTAATGATATCGTCGTTTCTCTCCATCGCCATTGCGTTCCTGTGTCGCGACATTGTGCACTCGGATCCAAGCCTGCGTGCGCGATGATGAACATGACATGCCTGGGTGGTGCATGCGCTGACATCTATCATGCTATCAGCTTATGCCCCAGGGGGTGGAACCCCAGGTTTCCTGATAGCGCGTGGAGGGCTACATTCCACGCACTTCTCCGTAAGGTATGGGTATGATGCAAGTACATACAGATGGAGGGAGAAACACGTTCGCTGGTGCGAGGCGGGTGTCTTGTTGTGTGACTGCGGAGATGTTGGGCGCGGCGACGTGGGCCCAGGGTGGCACTGTCTGATTTCAGAGACGACTCATGCTTGATGTGACGATGAAATCGGAAGCGATTAGTGGTACAATGATATGGTGCTTATTTCTGATTCACCGATGTATTGAATGGCTGATTGCCGGAACCGTCGGTCGGTCACAATAGTCCCATTTACCACACGGATACACCAGTTGCGCTTACTACGGCACGCAAGAGCACAAAACGAAAGCACAAGCAAAAATACAAGCTAAAAAGATAAAGATCGACCCAACACTCGGAGAATGTGCAACACCACCACATTCGGGAACCCGCTTTATTCTAGCCATTAAATTGTAAGCGGGTTCTGTCGACGGCCAAACGTGATTTACATACCACTGTCAGCCACTTTAGCCTGGAGACCCTTGGGACGCATATCTTTATTTTCCCTTTCCCTTGTGGGATGGCTTCTTGACTGTCACAACTTCAGATTTCACTAAACCTCCGCTCGGGGCATCGGTGTTGTTCACGGCTTGACCCTCCACTGCGGCGGCCTGCTCAATCACCCAGTGGGGGGTCAACTCGAACAGCTGTGCCAAGATTTCTTGGAAGATGTCTTTGGGAATGCTCGCCGTGGTCGGGGTTTCGCAGCCACGTTCCAGGGCGGTGATGATCCCCTGCTCTCGCGCCGTCGCGAGCTTGAGTACGGTGTCCATCGTCAGTATATGCCCCTCCTCGGGCGACGGAAGGGTTTCCCTTCTACACAGCGAGACATAAGAGGGCAGCAGCAACTCGTTGTCGATCGAGTACTGCTTGTATGTCGCGATCTTCTCTATAGGGTCGAGTTTCAACTTTTCGAGGTGGTGAATGGCGAGTGCTCGAACTGCATCAAATTGCCATTGCGTGGCCAGCCGTAAGATGGTGAGCCAGTGTTGCTTTTCCTGTTTGGAAAAGGAGTAGCGCCTCGGTGAGGGTAGTCAATAATGTTGAGCGGCATGTGTGATCCCGATCGCAACTCACGGGTTATACCAGACCCATACGAACTGGGCAAACTCGTCGCTTTTGACGTCGTGGATTCTGTAGGGACTGTCGGGCGAGCCGTCCTCGCTTTTGCTATCCAGCCGTGAACGGAAGTAGTCCGATTCTCGTTCAAAGAAATAGCGGTGGAGGCGAAATAGGGTGTTTTCGACCTATCCTTGGCTGAGTATCGCCATCATTCAGCGGCATGTAACCCACTCGACGTACAAGGAAACAGACGTTTCCGTCCCGCAAGTAATAATCATCATGTTGCATAATCTTGTTAACGCCGCGGTTAGGCGTGTTTTCTTGGGAGATCGGGGGCGCCATCGTCAGGAAGAGCGGGGGCACCGAGCGGCTTTTATCCACACAACCATCATGCTTCTTTACGTCGATTTCTGGGCTGTTCAAGTTTTTTCTCAAGCTGATCGCTGCACCCACCTCATGCCGCATCCGACTTCCATCTTTGCGATCCCGATAGGAACACTGCATTCGAGAAGCTGTGCGACTACAGCATCGTGGACATGCAATTATCACACAAAGATCCGTGATTCGGGTTGATAATGCAACATACGCCTAGGCCTAATACGATCTCAAGAGTATTCTGGTCGTTACTCCTGTGGGGGCCGCGTTGGTCATGTCGCCCACAGATATTTCAAATCAAAGTGGGCGCATTCTGCTTCCGTGGATCACAGGAGGACCACTTCATTTCAAAAAAATTGTATCGCGGTCGCATCGCTGGCAAAACAGGTTGTATTGGGGAAGATCGTAGCGCGAAGAACACCAGGTTGCTTCACGAACATGAAGGGAATGAAATATTTTTTGGTGGCGAGACGAGAGCCCTCCCTCAAAGGTCATGATCGCAACGTGGCAATCACTTCTTCCCTCCACGCTGAGGTCCTTTCCCCCTTCTGTTGTTTTTCCCTGCTGTTCGCGGACGGATCAGAAGTCATGGAGTGCCCACACGCGATAAAGGTACCTTGTTTGCTTTTCGGACCCTCGGCGTCAGAATTCAGACCCCATGCGCTATCGTTATCCTTGCCTGATTCATCTTTCTCAACCTCAATCACGTTATCGTTAGATTCAGTAGTCACATCGTTACTATGTTCACTTGATGGTACAACAGGTTTGGTAATCGAATCATTATGCGAACCAAGCTCTTGGATTGAATCCACCTATGATAAAATTTGAATGAGCAGCTGTCAGAACAAAACAACGGAGCGACTCGCCGAAGATGAAGGCTCACCCGCTCCTCCAGCAGGAATGTTATTTTGCTCCTGGGAACCCGTCTCTTTGGGCTCCTTTGGTTTGTCCGAGGCTGGTGGCGGCGGCGGCGGTGGGGAAGAGGACGCTGCCGTTACCTGGCATACTTGCGCTTGGGGTTTTTGTAATGCCGTTGGTTGCGTTGCTGATGCTGGTGATGATGGTGTGACCGGCACCGGTGCCTGAGGCAAGAGGACGGCAGAGATGGGAGGCATAGAGTCAACCGAAGAACCTCTTGGATCAGCTGCCGACCCACCATTAGCTCGAGGCGCGGAAGCACCGTTAGCCTTTGGAGGGTTGGAGTTGCCAGGCGGAGGTGCGTTGAGCTTGATGGTTCCATTCACACCATTCGTGCCATTGGGAACGGAGGATGCCGGGTGAGGGGAAGTAGGACGAGAGCCGAGTTGAAAGATCTCCCGAATCAGCACCTCAACCTCCGCGTCCTCGAAATCCTCGAAGGTGGGCGTACGGATACCACTTTCGGAAGCCTGCAGACGCAAGCGTTCACGAGCTTCGGCGATGCGGAGGACGGTCTCCATTCCAAGCTTCATACCCTCCGTGAACGACAGCGATTTATCCCTCTTGCAGACGGCGATGTAGGAAGGAATAAGATAGAGTCGACTGATTGTGTTATCATGGTAGATGGCGATCTTCTCGACAGCCTCGATGTCAATCTTTTCGAGCTCTCGAACGGCCAGCTCCTTGACATTGTCAAATGTCCAGCGATTGGCGAGCTTGAGAATGCTGAGCCATGTCTCCAACGGGGCATCGTACACGGAGTATTTACTGCTCGAAGTTAGCAGAGCGCACCCTGAACGCGGTGTCACAGACTTACGGGTTGTAAAAGACCCAGAGGAACCGTGCGAAATCTTCACTTTTGACATCTTCTAGAGTGTACGCGTTATGGTCCGTCGAACCGCGGTCCGGGTCTTCGCCACTGTTCGAGCCGTTGAACTTCTGGCGGAAAAAGAGGGATTCGCGCTCAAAGAAATAACTATGTATGCGATATAGGTGGTTTTCGACCTGCAGTGGACGTTAGCGCCCAGCGAGGAGAGCGACACAACGACGAGACCGACCAGGACGGTCATATCACCGCCACGCAGGTAGAAATCCTTGTGGTGAACGACACGCGAGACACCATGTGACGAGTCTGGATTGACCATGATGGACTCCGCCAACGAGAGGAGGGAAGACGGTGGAGAGAAAGTGGACTTGGGTTCCAAGGGAAATTTTCGAAGCAAGTCTAGATATACGTTTCCTGATTCCAGTTTGATTTCGGCTACACGTGTTGGCGACACGTTGCCCATTTTCTTCTCCCCCCTTATGTATTTTCTTCATCAATGGCCTGCAGCTCCGTTGCGTAAACGCATCCATCGTCGGGGACACCGCCTACTGCGAATAGCCTGCATCGGGGGTCTCGACCAAGCGTGATATGAGGCACCTGCTTTTACTGGGCCTCAAGCGAAACTAGACGGACAGTCAACTCCCAGGGTCGCACTCCCTGGAAACAATTTTTCTCAATGTCGGGTCATGACCCCATCGCCCGTATCTTCATGCCAAAGCATTGCATTCTGTGGAGCCCATCCGGCGTGCCCAGGATCAAGGGGATTGGAGGATGTAATCGATCTGATAGGTCCACGGTCAAGATCACTCATCAATACACGCGGCCACCTGCATGCAGTGGCTCGAGAGGCCGGCCGCTACCAGACTGGCGTACCCCTAACTGCGGCAAGGGTTCGTGTGGATAATACGATTGGCAGCGATACGCCAGCGCCAGCGCCGCTAACACCCTCATCCACTGACACCGTGGAGCCAATCCGCGTGTCTGACTTGGACGAAAGTAATAACCCGGTCGCTCCGATTCATTCCGTGTATCGCAGGTGAAAGCGGTGCGGAGCAGGAGGATTCGCGCAGACTTATTACCAGATAAACGAATTCCAGAAATTCCCGCAGCTCGACGCGACGTAAGTGGCATCGTTGGAATCACGAATTATTCCGGCCCACAGATGACGCCGACCGCATTTCCCATATCTGATTGCAGCCACTTTTCAGACCACGACGTCACCTAGCTTGCGTCGGAGTCAATGGGCACTAGACCTCGCGCGTGCAATGACAGTGGGAATGACCTGATATCCGAAACACCTGTTTTATAACAGGCGTGAAATCCATTGATTGCGCATTTCGCTCACTGACGATGATGCGACCGTGGTTGCTACTTGCACAAGGCGGGCCTCTCGTTTGGCTAGTCTATTCAGTCCAGGAAGGAACCACGGTTTGATATCATGACGAGTGGCAAGCTGCACCTTTTCTGTTGGACTCTTGTTGATTTCATTGTATGGCACCTTTTTCACGGGATACTGGTATCCGCATTCGCATTAGTCTCGCGATGGCAAACCATGCCTCAAATGACGAGCGAGGTTTTGTAGTCTCTTCGCAGGCACTACAAACCGGCAGGGGTTGCCGTGCGTGACCGGAGTCTAGGGGTGGAAATCATCAGCTCACCCCATGAAGAGCACTCCGAGGAAACGCTTGGATTCCTCCTTTTTAACTTCTTCCAGGTGAATGGGGTTGTCATCGGTTGATCCCTCGAGGTCTTCGGGCACAGGGGCGGATACATGATTCGGAAGATCTCGACCGAGACTCCAATGGTTGTCGAGGCACCTGAACGGATGGTTCTTCACATTGTCGTTGTTTAAGCTAAAAATATATTTACCCGTGCCTGAAATAACTATGGATGGTCACCAAAGTCATATAAAATTGGCTGTCTTTTTCAGGCTCTGCCATCCTGGCTTAAGGCTCTTCGGTCTTTTCAGATCAAATACGTTGTGAGTGATAAGATCTGTATTGCACACGGAGACAGCGGTAAAAGGAGCCTGTCGTTGTCAACATTGCGTTGAAACACATGTCGCAACAGGTGGCGGTGCAGTTGATGTCCACGTGTCCTGCTAAGCGTGAAGCGAGGATGCTAAGAATTCGTTGTCCGCCTCGAGGAATGTTCAGCAAACAAATCAGATGCAATTTCAGCGCCGTAGATACTGTAACTAGTAAGTGAAATGTTGCGCCCCCGGTTTCACTAACCTGAAACGGTGACCTACGGTGAACTGACAATACAATACCCTGGCGCCTTGCCCACAGACGGTCATATTTGGACCTACACACCACTCGCACGCAGATGGTAGACGGGAACAAGGACTTAGCGAAACACCTTTACATACACGACTACCCCCCGGAAACGATTTACCATGGCAAACTCACTAGAGTTACTCGAGGCAGTAAGTGTCCATTGGATTCTGCTCTTCTCGACTCAACACACATGGGTTTAGAGATTCAGACAAGTAGAGGAGGCAAGTGAGCGCAAAATACTTGACGAACGAGAGTTAGCGCAGCAGGAGCTAGTCGACTCATCAACGCAGTCAAGGAGGTGCCGTAAGAAGCCAGCAGTGTCCACGAGCCAGTTTGGAAAGGTGAGGATTTCGTCCTTCAGGTTTCGCGCCTTCTGATTCCTCACCAGCAAGACGAGCCAAGAGGTCACAGTCCCCATTCACTAGCATCATCGCCTCGGAGCAGTGCAGCACCCGCACCCAAGTCAACGTTCTACCACACCCTTGGTAATGTGAGCCTTCACCCTCGATGGAGGTTCTGCGTGTGCAAACCGGCAATTTTCAGCCAAGAAGCTTTGATTCTTTCGTGTCGGAGATTTCTGAGCAGGCACGACAAGGCGAAGAACAGCACGAGCTTCAGGTCGAGAGAATAGCTGGACGTCAAACTCTTCCCAAGACTGTGGGCGCGTTTCTGCCACGGCGGCTGGCACGTGCCCAGTCGCACCTCGATTACGTTCCTCTTGACAGGAATATGGTCATTGACGTCTCCGTCGAAACGACGACGGAATCGTCATGTCTTTCTCCTAACTCGCAAGCATCAACTATATACGCCGGCCAAACGTCGCGACCGCGTGCAGCTACCGTGGGTGTCTCGCATCCTCATGGAAGCTTGGTGGAACGAGCGAGGGACTTTGCTCGAAAACTGCGACATAAAAGCAAAGCGGAGCCCCCTTAGATTCCAGATGGGGGTACTACGGTAGAGATCCGGATGTATCTTCGCCGTTGCCAAGGTGCCCGGCGTCTCCTTCATTGCGCCTGTCAAGAAGCATATGCTTACTTGAACTTCTTCTATATCCACCTATACCCCACCTACGATGCCCTGTATGTGTCACTTCTCCATGGAAAGCTGTTGATATTGATGATGGAAGGGAGCGAAATGAGCCTGGGTCAGTTGTGCGAGGGGTATTCATGGATCGACTGAGTTCGGCTTCACACGACCTTTGTTTCGGTCGATTTACGTTTCGGGTGGGTCACATCCGCATTCGGAAAGCCACAATTACCTCGCTGTATGGGCGCTGTGCATCCCATTCGCATAAAGCCGCAGTGGAGATAACAATGAATCACCCAACTTGTCCCCGCACTCCTCAACGAGATGCTCAGCCCTCCAAGACTTCTCGTCGACAAGTGCACTCCCCGTGACAAGTATGCGAGGACACACGTGCCCCTGAGCACTTCCATATGTCCCAGCGCGGATGACTCCATTGTTAGCGCGGTACGTCCCACAGTACCGGACCCTCCATGCACTGACTAATGGATCCTACAGCAAACTGTGTCGCCCAGTGTCGCGCGGCGCCGTGCATATTCGTCGTCTGACTCCCAGGGCTGGAGACTCCTTCCAACACCCATACGACCCGCGTTCCGGCCGCGGGATTATGACTTGCCACCATGTGCAGAGGAGGATGATCAATCGGAGACATGCACCGTTTCTCTGAAAGTGCTTCGTCGCTCCCTCAAAAACGTCGAGTTCGATCCATCATGTCTCGATTGCCTCGATCAGCAGACGCTTCTGTCGCCTACGGAATCCTTCTCCGAGGTCTGCTATTCTGAGGCGACGCACGATTACCAGGTTCCTGTACCTGTACTACAACCTCTGCAGCCGCGCATACGGAAGCGCACCGCGCTATATGATAGGACGGCTATGAGCGAAGAAGATCCTTATCACGATTGGGACGAGAACATCTCCATCAGATGGAGAAAGGCTTCGCGAAAGCAGGTTCGTTTTCTTGTGTTGATGATCAGCGTCACTTGTGCTGATCAGGTATCTCAGCTTCCCCCTGTGCCACCACTGCCTGAGCATCTCAAGAAGCCTCAGGAGCCCGAGCCACGGCCGAGCTACCAGCAATCCGTGCTTGCCGAACTTGAGACCTGTCTACTACGAGTATCCACCAACCCAGACGACTCCGTACATTACTTCCCAGTGCCATCGCAGAGACGAAGCGAGGAGTCCCGCAAGTCATCCTTGGATTCACCGACGTCGATCCTTTCGGCGCAGTCAAAGTTTTCTTCTTCTTCTTCTGCCAAGTCCGGCGGGTCATTCAGACGCCTGGGTAGCGTCTTCACCCGTGCCCGTGCAAAATCCAGAGCTTGAATTCGAAATTCGAGCTTCTGACCATTGTTTCCTCCGCCATCGTTCCCACATACGCCATCGCGATCTTACATTCATTACGTTCACTCCGTCCTTTTTTATCATTTCATTATTCCTACCCTGCGGGCTGTTTCGTTGGCACCGGCTTACTCCACAGCATACCCTACTGTATCCTCTCCATACATTACCATGTATGACCGCGATGTTCATGATGATCCGAGTCATGGATGCCCTTAACATTCGGGCTAAAAGAAAAACTGATGAGTGCCTCGGGCCTGGTCGATACTCGGATCAACAAAGTTTAATCACACAAGTCGAGTAACCGAGTTACCATGAGACAAGCGACATATGGACCATAATGATGGTTTCCAAGGCTGTAATCCGAAATGCAACTCAAAATCGTCCATGGAACCTGTGGATGGAACTCGGGCATACGACCCTTGCAGTGGTGGACGGGCTGATCTCGTCCCGACGGTGTATCGCTCGAGCGCAAAACTGCCTGACCCGAACAGCCGCCACTGCGTCGCGTAGATGTCACCCCTCGCTCTCGGCAACTGTGACTGAGTTATATTTATCAGTGACGAAATGATAAAGACCAGCCCCGACCGTTATCGGACAATCTATGAAGCAGCGTCGCCGCCAGTTGGCGCCCTTTCGTGTATGCGCGCTGTCACAGACGGAATCGAAGCAAGTTCCGAAACTCCTCGCACGTGTGAGCTGAGCTGAAGGGGGCAGTGCCAAACAACCAAGGGACTTCGAGTAGTTTAATGTCTGGGGCGCAAAGTGCGCCAAGATGGTTGCACGGCGAGGAAGAAACGTCGGGGCTCGGTGTCGGCACGCACGTTCCAGGTGTGACGGCCGAGTCGAGTCATCGCGATTGCACACGGCGGGATTAGCGAGGGGGTCCGGCGATGCACTGCTCAGATGACCTCGGATGACGTTCCGGACGCGTTTCATTACGTCCGGACAGCGTTCTCTGGTCGAGCGGCGTGTGAGGTACGCGGTGTTTGGTCGCGCGTGTGCGCTGGGGGCGCCATCGGCGGGTGCTTCTGGACGGTGCTTCGATTTCATTGAACCTAGACATATGACCTCATCTCTTACCTGCTGATAAGTTGTAGGGCACGTAATGCGCTCGAACCGAGGAACGATGGGCCGTTTCACTCGGGTCTGGATTGCGTGCAAGGAGTTGAACGGGGTTTCGTCGGGCGGCCGTTGCGTCGTTCTCATGGTGATCCACTAGCGGGTTTCATTATCGCCTGCAGTCGGTGCGGAGGACTTGCTTTTTCGGTCCGGTCCGGGCGCCGGAGGTCCATTAGCGTTTTATTGAATCGGCGCTTCAATACGGGTAGGGCCTCAGACTCTCTGACCGTTTCACAGGACTTGGCTTAGGAACGTTCCCTTCTTCGCAGAAAACCATCTTTCACCACTCTAATGTTGACAAGTTGCTCTCCTGCACCTCTCTTACCCATCGCGTAGTGCACCCGGCTGAGGTGCACCAGAAGCCAAGGGTTTTGTACATGTAACCTATTATATTCACCAAGTCGTTCTGCTTGCCCTGTCCGATCTGGCAGGCCATCGCACCCGATGTCATTGAAGAAGACCATTTCGTTCATTTATGACGAATGAACCCTAATGAACCCTCATGTTGACGATCGATGCGAACGGAGTGCATGTGTCAATGTTCGGCATATCAGACTATCATCATGGAGCACAGCAGCCTTGTCCTGACGTGATGGATAGAGCTGGATAAGTGGCAATGGTTCAAATGCCACACCAGTACCACGGCCTTGGCTCCATTCATTGATGTTGCAGCCCAGAAGGAGTCATCCCGTGAGGGCTATCTAGCGCAATAACTATGATATTCAGGTTACACAAATCCTTTACAGATCCGCCGTGGCCCGTATTCCTCGCCTCAGATACGATTTTGGTTATATCGGACGGTGGCGACGCTGATGCACTGACATATAGTGTCCTTGATCATAAAGGGAGGCACATCGTTTCCACGCATTCGGACTCACTTTCGCGGGACAACGTTTGGGCTTCGGTGATCCCATGGATTTTGTTTCTCGTCCAATATTACCTCTCTTGTGTCTTTGAGACAAGCCAAAAAAAAAACCTGCCCGCGAAAGACTCGACTAGTCTTCGTGTCCTAGGTACAGTACTACTTGTACTTCTACCATGGCGGTGTGGTCGCCATGGATTCGCCTGGAATACGGGAAGAATCAGATTGGATAGTATGTGGGTATCGTTGGCATGGCAAGCTCTACAGAATGTGCGTTTAATATGGGTCTTCTCCCGTGATTTCGACAGTCCGCGAAAAGTGAGGTACGGTTACCTCCTGGATTACCTGCCACCGTTCTTATTCAGGCATGCGAAAGGACTTCTGAGCTTCTTCATTGCTACCCCATCCTCCGATACAATGGCTCGTGGGGAATAGACACCTGACGTTGCGCGCTGGACATAATTAGCGCCGGAGGCGCATGGCCCCGGAATGCGCATCTCGATGTCGCACTGGTTCGCTGACTTTTTTTTTCCCGCGATGTAGCTGGGATCCAGCGGAAGGGTGACACATGACGGAATCCTAGTCCCGCCTTCTTCGACCGTGGCGCACCGTAGCCCTGAACGCGACCTCGGGTGCAAGTGTCGAAGTAATACTGCACCGGTCGGCCATTTCATGCCTACCCGGTCGATGCGGCGCAAGACATACTTGGCGTTCAATTGTGTGGGGAATTGGCTGTGTGACATGCTTCTTTGAACCGGCGGCAGTCCTAAATGCGCTGGCATCGGCACGTTTGACGTGTACATGTTCGCCACTGCGCCTACTGCGGCGAAAGAGAGCGCGACTGAAAACCTTGCTGCGTACATAAGGCTTCCAGCCTCGTCGCATGTTGCACTGAATATGGCGTGATGTGAATTTTGATACCCGCTAATGCGTGGTGACATCGATTGGGCTGTTTCTCGGTTCAGCACCACCCAATTTCTGGTCCGCATCTTGAATCAGTGGTCATCTTGGGAAGCATAGGCGGGAAGCGCGGCTAGATATGGGTCGTCCGCACGAGACGGAAGTTTCTTTGCCAAGTAGGGCAAACCTCGGTCTGGGAGTAGCTTTTTGCTGGGCTTGCGGTTCGTACGCGTAAACTCTAGCCATTTAGGTAGTTTATTGCTTGTGCCAAGAGCGCTTCTCCATGTGCGGTCCAGGCGAGTCGAGATGTCACTATACCATAGAAAGCAATGCGAACGCCCCGGCCCTACAAGGGCACATTGGGCGCCCTGATACGCGGCCGTCGGGGTCGTTATCTCTGAACAGCCTTCGGACAAGAAAGGCCACGGGGATGATGACGCACACCGCGGCATCGTATCAAAGGAAAGGTGTCGTCGACAGCCATACACTCAGAGTGACGATTGCACAGGGGGTATGGATGTTCGAGATAGAATACCACTTACCCGTCGCATATCGGGCAGTTCCTGATCGATAGGTGGCGGTACCTGAAAGGAGGTTGACAACTGGACACAACGTCGAACGAAAACTTGGACAGTTTGTTCCGTCTGGCCGTCGACGGCTGTCAATGCCTGTCAACGGTGGATGTTTGAACCTGGCCAGCGTACTTGACTTCCGGTGCCTGGTGCCTCAGCCGTGCCGGCTACGCGCAATGTGCCATGCACTTTTCACCAGGCCGGTTGCAAGCCCGCGATCGCGAGTTGACCACGCACCCATACCTCCGAACAAATCCGGTTACGGGTTAAAAAAGGCAACAATGATGCAATTTTGCGACCTCGTAGAAATGGATGACCTCGGAACCAGAGGGGCTGGCATACACAGCTGCGTTGCAAACGTACCCGCGACAGCTGGCGAATCCTTATCGTACAGGGACAAGGATGGTCGGGAGCGGACGCATGAACATTGACCCTACCGATCGTCTACATACAAACACGCACTTGATGAGTCTTGAGTGTGAATGCAGCACGGCCGCATCAGGAGTTCGCCCCTGAACACTGTGCAGCGAGGAAATGAACGGCACTTACCTTTGCGAATCGCCAATGCGTTCCTCTTCGGACCGGAGAGGGTTGGGTGCGTACTGCAGTTCTCACACCGATATATTTTGGTGCATGTCCGCAGTATGTGTCGTTGACTGATTTGAATCGAGTCGCGAGGCACGGGATTTAGTTGCGAAAACAGAAAAGGTTTGCGAACCATCGCGGGAGGAAGCGACCTGGATACAACGTGTAGGTAGGGGGCGATGAGAGAGATAAGGGTACACAGTTGTGGCCGTGTATGGGTTCGTCGTCCATTGTGCTATTGGATGTAGAGCCGTGAATAGGGCGCTGCGGAAAGCACTGAGGTGCGTTCGTGCAATGTTGAGGTTGAGTTGAACGGCAAAGTGATCAATCTCATTAATAGTGGTGGGTGGATATATTGGGCCGAAGAGGCTGAGCATAGTGGGTGTGCCATTCCCTCGGTGCTTTTCAATCGAAGGAAGTGCGGTGTATTATTGCGGCATCTGCGGCGAGCGCGGGGGAAATGGAGCGTTCGTATGTGAGGGATTGGATGAGGAATTGAAGGGACACTCTTGCACAGTGGTATTGGATAGATGGCACTGTCGTCAGGGTCGGCAGAGGGTAGGTTCGCGCACACGAGGTCGACCCGACGGATGACCACGGTGTTCGCCGGACCTGAGGGCTGCTTGGAGTGCAATGCACTGTGTTGTTGGCAGCGCCTCGAGGAGGGTTATTTTGGACAGCATGCCTACCAACGGGAGGTGTGATCCACGCGAACCGGCGCCTCGGTGGTGCAGGAGGCGCTATGATATCACTCGGAGGCCTCCTTTCTGCCAGGCACGCGGGCGAGCGATGCCCAGCGTGTCTTGTTTCAGGTTACAGGGCTGGCTGGCCTCGAAAAAAAAAACATACTTGCTTAACCCAAAAAAGGAAATTTCTTGGAAAATACGAAAAAAAAGGTCAGGAACTGGAGTGATGTGCCTGAGCGATCTGATTGGTCGAGCGCAGATCCTTAGCAGTCCACTCCCAGTCCTCCCACCGCACCAGGTCCTTTCTCCCTCCCCCCCAACAACGCCTCCCCCGACAGCCCGCCCTCCCCACGGCGCCCACGCTGTCCCCCGCGACGCCCGCAGCAGCCCTGCCCCGCCGCTCACCACCACACCCGCTAGGCGCTCGCATCAACCATGGCGCGCAGACCCACTTCCTCGGCTGGTGCCTCTCGCCCACTCACCTCCTCGGGCCCCCACCAGCCCATCTCGCATCCCGCGTTCGCCCACCCCGACTATCCCCCAGATAACGCCTACTTCGACGGGGTCGACGAGGAGGAGAGCGACGCCGAGGACCTCTTCGCATTCCTCCCACCCTCGACCGCAGATCAACAGAAGGAGGCAGAGAGGCACCGTGCTCAGGAGCTTTTCCACGCCGCACCCACATTCCCCCATCTCTTCGCCCATGCTCTCCCTCAAGATACACCCCCCGTCGCTTTCCCCTCCCCGACTTTTGATCCTTATTCACGCTTCCCCGCTGATGTAGCCGGGCCTTCCAGTCTTTTCTCCTCCCCCATTTCCAATATACCCGTCGAGAGCCCCCCCTCCACCATCTCCCAGAACACCGCCAGCGACCCGTATCGCATGCGAAGACTCAGCTCCGCCCGTGCTCACACAGCCGAGACGAGACCCTCCAGAACAAGCGCCATCAGCTCGCGCGAAATCCACGTCGACCTCCCCTCTAGTTCTCGAGAGAAGACCCTTGAAATCGACCCCACTCAATCATCCCGCCGAAAACGGAATTTATCTTCAACCATAGCCGATGATACCGCAACGCTCGACCTCACCCCGAGCATGTTCGAGGAAGACAGTAGAGACGGTTCGATCAAGTACGTCCTCCCACTGCCCTCCGCCCCCTCCTCTCACCGTTATCCCCAGGATGGAGTTTGACTTTGACGCCATCAACGAAGAGGACAGTCCCTTCCCAGAGGTCCGCGCGTCCGTCTCCAACATCGACGACCCAGAAATGCCAGTAATGACCTTGCGTATGTGGGTCATAGGCCTCGTACTCTGCATGATTGGCGGGTTAGTCTTTCCTCCGTCTATTTTAGTCGTTTCTTAATCCTCGCAGATCATTGAATGTCTTCTTCAACTTCCGACAACCAGCCCCGAGTGTCTCGCCCCTTGCGCTTCTCATCATAAGTTATCCCATCGGAAAATTTTTCGCCTTCGTCCTTCCGATCAACACCTATCGACTCCCTCGATGGCTCGGTAGTGTAGAATTCTCCCTCAACCCCGGCCCTTGGAATATCAAGGAGCATGTCCTCGTTTACATCATGGCCAACGTTGCCATCGGTCCTCCATACGCCATCAACGCCATCGTCGTCATGCAGCTAAACTACCATATATCTGTCAGCTATTGGTTCAGTGTGCTTCTGGTCGTCGCCACACAGCTTACTGGTTTCGGTCTTGCCGGCGTGTGTAGACGGTTCTTGGTATGGCCCGCCGGCATGGTTTGGCCCCAAAATCTTGTGACGTGCACACTTCTAAACACGCTGCATGCAGAAGACGACGAGGCACCCGGAGGTATTTCTCGTTATAGATATTTCCTGTTGGTCTTGTCAGGCTCTTTCTTCTTCTTCTTCATACCCGGTGAGTAATCGGTTCATCCTCGACCACTAACATGTGCTGATATTCGGTCAGGGTACCTCTTCCAGGCTCTTTCGGTGTTCTCGTGGTTATGCTGGATCTTCCCGAACAATGTGCCAGTCAATCAGCTGTTCGGCGTCAGCTCCGGTTTAGGGATGAGCATCCTTACGTTCGACTGGTCTCAAATCACGTGGATTGGCAGCCCACTGATGTATCCATGGTGGGCCGAAGTACATATATTCACTGGCTTCGTTCTCTTTTTCTGGATCGTCTTGCCACTGATGTACTACACAAACGTACTTAACGGCCCTTATTTCATTGAATTCATTGCACTAACCTCGGATTTACAGACTTGGGACCTCGCATATTTTCCTATCAATGACGATAACCCTTATGACCGCTTTGGGCAAACCTACAACGTTTCTCGCGTATTAGACAGCTCAGATCGCTTCAACGTCACCGCCTACAACGAATATTCCCCGTTATATCTGCCGGCAACTTATGCTATGACATACATCCTCGCCTTCGCACTTTCGACCTGCGTCCTCGTCCACACTGTTTTATATCATGGTCGCAGTGTGTTAAACGGGATGAAGAAAATCCGCGTTGAACCGGACGATATCCACGCAAAGCTGATGCGCAACTATCCCGAAGTGCCAGACTGGTGGTATATCGTATTTTTCGTCGCGTTTTTTTTCCTGATGGTGGTTGTCGTTGAGGTAAGTCACGGAACAGTTATCTTGTGCTTTGGGTTATTTATTTTCTTACATCAGGTATGGCACACCTCTGTGCCTATATGGATTCTGTTATTATCTGCGATCCTGCCCATGATATACGTTCTACCTTCAGGTTTCATTTTCGCAATGACTGGCCAGGGGGTAAATACATTGTCTTCCACTTATCGTTCGGCATTTGATTGCGTTTCGTAGGTTTCATTAAATCTGCTAGCACAAATCATTCCGGGCACACTCTTGCCTGGTAACCCCATTGCAAACATGGTACATGGATCAGGATGCACCTCGCTTACTTTTGTTGACACCCGTGTAGATCTTCAAGGCTTATGCAGTCCAGACACTGGGAGAGGCGACTTCGTTCGTGCAGGACTTGAAACTTGGTCACTACATCAAAGTACCTCCGAGGTCGACGTTTTGGGGTATGCCTATATTGCGCTCCCTGCAAGTCATGTGAAATCTGATAGTATATAGTACAAGGTGTCGGGACACTGCTTGCGGCCTTCGTCCAGGTTGGCGTGAAGCAATGGATGTTTGCCAATGTCAAGGACATTTGCACCGCGAATCAACCGAGTGACCTGACATGCCCACATAATCAAGTGTACTTTACAGCATCAGCGGTTTGGTATGTACAGTCGTTGCTTTCCCGACGGCGTACTGAGCTCGTTCATCCAAGGGGGGTTATGGGGCCCGTACGGCAGTTTGGTCCTGGTTCGTTGTACCAGCCCTCGTTGTATGCGATCATCATTGGCGCGATTCTACCGTTCCCTTTCTGGCTCTGGCAACGGCGGTACCCCAACTCTTTGCTCAAATTCGTGAGCACTCCGGTGATTCTCAACGGCGTGTCATATATACCACCCGCCGCTGGCATCAATTACTCGGCGTGGTTCGCGGTCGGGTTCGTATTCCAGTACCTCGTGCGAAAACGGAATTTTGCCTGGTGGAGCAAATTCAATTACGTTACGAGCGCCGCCTTAGATAGCGGTAAGCGCGTTGTCTCTATCAATCGCATTGCATATCCTGAGCACCGCTGTTTTAGGTACTGTTTTGTCGGCCATTGTCATCTTTTTTACTCTGGCGGTATGTTCACTTTGAAAGGGTTCCGTGAGACGGGTCGCTGAAAACAGGTTGCAGCTTCCCGACGGTGGCATCAATCTTAATTGGTGGGGAAACTCGGTGTACAAGAACAGTGAGTCACAGCTGAACATCCTCCGCGCACCACGATACTCACACAACGTTTGCAGCTGCAGATTGGCAACTTGTGGCGTTGAAAACAATACCCCCAGGGGGCATTCCATTATCTTAATGTACTTAGCAAAATTATCTGCATCAATATCGTCACATCATTTTAGTATTTTTCGCGCCATGTGTGTCAGGTCCACGCTAAGTCGGGAGGTGCGTCATGGCGTGAGACGCCCCAACGAAATTTTGCCAAGGCAGCGCCTCGTTGGCACTGCTTCTGCCCATGGTCGAACGCTCTGGTACGCTCCAAGAAGGGACCCCACCTCTGATGAGGTCGATGATGAACAGCATGCGACCCCCGCGTCTGACACGTTCGAGAAGGGAACACGTCACAGGTTTGCATCTCATTACTATCCCACTGTCGACGCCGGATTAACGGAACCCGTGTGCGTGGGACAGACCGTGAATGGCGGCTGCAGGGACCGAGACACCTTTTTGTCGACTAGCTCATTTCCGCCGCCGTCGGTCTCCCGTCGTTCCATCCAGAAAGAGGCGACACCGATGAGCTCATGACCAGGAACACGGGCGTGTGTGAAAACAACCACGTTGGGCCGCGTGTGCACATATGAACATGAGCAGGACATCCGACCGTATGAAGTCCATCGTGGAGAGAACGACGGGATGCGCTACCCCCTTCCTCTGCCCCGCGCGCCACGTGGACCCGTGCCTCGGGCACTGCCGCGGCCTGACCGACATGTGCGTGAGCGAGATGCACCACCCACGCGGGGGAGGACAGAGGACCCACCTCTGGCTGGTGCCCCACGTCCGCCTGCGCCGCACCAACGCCGAACGCACACGGGTGTGGCAGAGAGGATCGTCGGAGGGACGACAAGGACGCCGCGGGGGGATCGGGATCAGGAACCGACCAGGAAAAGAGAGGCGAGTCGAAACGCACCTCTGGGACCGGGGCCCGCGCCGCGTGCACTCCGCCCGGCTTCGCGCGCGCGCGCCTGCTCCTCCTTGACCGCGTCCAGGAGCGTGTCTGGCACGCGCAGGTATTTTATCTATACGATGTACACACGTTTGTAGAGCGTGCAGACGCGCACAGGGAAGCGAAAGGGCAAGGGGCAGCCGCGATGGCGATCGATGATCAGACCGAGGACGAGGACGATAGAGAAGAGAGGAGGACGGAGCATGCGCTCACCGTGCTGCCACGAATGTAGCACTCCTTGAGCTTCCAGAAGCGATCGCCGTCCGCGCTGGTCTGGTAGACCTCGCGGAGGGTGATGTTCATAAAGTTGTCGCAGTTGACGAGATGGCCGTTGAACGTCTCGCCGTTTTTGAGTTCTACGAGCTTGTGTGTGTCGTCAGCAGCATGTGCGCGCCCTCGAGAGCGTCGGATCGGGGGCGACGCGCGCGATCCGAGGGGCTCACCATCGGCTTGTTTTGGGCTGCGGTGAGGAGGGACAGCGGGAGCTGCGGAGGTCGTTGAGAGGCGAGGACGTGCGGTGCAGGTGTGCGTGCGTTACCATTGTGTGCGGTGACGGCGAAAGAGCAAGGCTTCGTGGCAGTGCAATGAATACTGACTAGCCTACACAGCTCCTACGATACTACACGCAACGATACATCAAACAAACAGTTGGACAGGCGCGACGACCGACTTCAAGACGACGAATCCCTCGTTTCCGGAACTGCTGCCATTGCTCTCCACCCACTCAAGCTCTCCCTCGACTCGCCCTGCCGCCTCGTTCACGGTGACGATGCGACGGCGGTTCCTGCCCGACGGGTCCTCCACGTCGTGCTGCGACACGAGCTTGGCTCCCAACACATTCTGAAGTGAATAACCACCCTCGAACGCGCTGTCGAGTTTAACCTCGACCTTGCCGACGGTCGTTTCAGCTTGGCATCGCAAGACGGAATCGACAGGTGTCTCCTCGAAGGCCAACACGACCTCTCCGTGGTTTGACTTGGCGTCGACCCCGAACTCGCCACCGGTCGACGTCTTCGAAGTCAGTGTGATCCTGGCATCGATGCCGCTGCATTCAAAGACGAAAATGAGTTTCTGACCACCCCGAAGGAGGATGGGCATACCCGTTTACGGTATGTATCGAGAAATCAGAGGGGTATCCGCCTTCGCGGTGCAACAAGTTCACCGTCGGTGTGATTTGACCGTTGATCGAGCGCAAGTCCAGGGAGGATAGGGCCTTGAACTGGCCTGTGATTGCTACGGCGACCACCGAGAAG